>JAABOM020056182.1:0-15317 GCA_011800125.2 Solanum clarkiae | reverse complement strand
ACCCTAAGGTTGCTTCCCTGATTTTGGTTTCATTTAACAAGCGCGTTTTATTGTGTTATCTTAAGCGTCATGTTGATCGGAACTTGCGGGCTGTTGTATATAAGGCTATTAGCCTACCTCCTTCATGACTTCTTAAGTGCTGTTATAAGACTGTTTTAGGTCTTTTTATATGTGTAAATGTGGCTGCAACATTTTGGTTAGATTTGGAGTAAGTTTGGAGTTGTCGACATCGAAATGTAGCAAAGGGAGGTAACGTTATGTTGTCCATTTTTAGGTTGTGTAGAATTGTTATGTGTTATACTTTGTGGGCTGTTATAGGAATGTTTTATCATTAACACAATCTGGTCATGATGTGTAAATGTGAATGTGTGTTGGAAAATACGATTAGAGGCATAGAGGTTGGATGAATACATTCGGGTTTATAAACACCAGCTTGCTGCCCATGTATTGTTTTCTTAGATGATTGGGATGCCAAGGTGTATTTATTGGCTATTAATGCTAGTTTTATCACCTACTATGTTGTAGATAAGTATTTAGAGGAAGAGAAGGTTATCTCGAGGTAGTAACGAGGTCATACAATGAGGTATGTAAGGTTACTTGATTTTGTATCACTTGGCATGAAACATAGATCTCTTCTTGGTACATAAAGGCACTCGCCAACTCCGACACGACTATTAATCATGTCTCCATTCTTTGACATGTTCACATGCTTCCATACATAGTCACTTTTAAATCTGCATACATTCTTGTATACAAAGTTACATGAGTTCTTATTACTAGATAAAGTTCACGAGTTGTTTCATTTCATATGCATTTTATTATTTGTGTAACATACTCTTTTTCATTGTCATATTGTCTTATATGATTATCTACATGTCACATGCTACATATACAGTCCTACAACTCCAATATTGTGACCACCAAAAGAACCATCTCAAAAGTAATTGAAAGATAATGTATATAGTTTCTGATAGGTGGTAGCCCGAGGGGTGGAAGCATCACCTAGCCAGGGACAATCCTATCACGGGTGGTAGTCCAAGGGGATTAAGGAAGAACCTAGCCAGGGACAATACCATATCCCAAGGGGTGGAAGAATCGCCTAGCCAGGGAAACATCTTATTACGGGTGGTAGCCCGAGGGGTTAAGGAACAACCTAGCCAGGGACGATCTCGATATAGTTTACCACTGATCATTTGGTCATTTGTTTTATAGTTGTGCATAGATTATATAGTAAAGGTAAAGTAATATAAAGAACATAAAGTACACGATTCAACAGTATAACCAAAAGGTGGTCCCAAATCTTATATCAGTTCATGGTTTCACTTGAGTTGTTACTTTATATACTGTATATTCTGCCTTACATACTCAGTATATTATCTCATACTGATATCCCTTATGGGGGACCTGCATTTCATGCTACAGGTACAGGTGCTAGTAGATCTCCCCAGTAGGAGTACAGGACATTCAGCTGCTGTTACTAAGCTCCAAGTTGCTTCGGAGCTTTGCATGTCTAGAGCTTATGTGTTTATATTGTATAGTTAGTTAGGTCGGGGCCTGTCCCGACCCTTATCGGATATTTTTCTCTTATCTAGAGGCTTTGTAGACTGTGTAAAGTAAAGTGTGGTCATGTCTCGTACTTTAAATATCATGGCCTCAACGTCTGAGTCATATGCATTTCCTTTTGGCTTGTTATCACCATTTATTTTCTTAAAGATATGTCAAACATAGAAATCCCTCATAATATGTATAGAAAGCGTATAGATACAAGTTGGTTCTCCCAATCATTATCGGCAACGGGTGCCAGTCCGCCCTAACGGGACTTTGGGGCGTGACAAATCAATGCAAGGCATCAAGTTTAACTTAGACTCAAACGGTCATTTAGACTCACTCAATTTACTTATCATGTAATGCAAGCAAGATATTCATATGTGGCAATATACATGACTCAATGCAACATACTCTTCATACTCAATCATGCTCAAATTATTCTGCTTCAAATGCTCATTTTACATCAACTCAAATATTCAATATGATTAATAGAATCTCATAAAAATCATGTGATTTAGGGTTCATACTATCAAGTATGAAATACATGTACAAGTCTCATAGTAAATAATCATGCAATGAAGTAGATTACCTCATGTAATATAATAAGACCTCATGATAGATGTAAGAATTCCAATATTAAGATAGTAAAGTTTCTCAAAATCTCAACTCTTTTCGTCAAGAATATTGACTCAAGAAGATGATGAAGGGGAACATGAAGGAAGAGGTTTCACATTTTGGTAAGCCTTTACATACCTGAGAATGAGGGGAAATGAATCTTCAACTCAATCCTTGCTCTTGTATGAAAACCCTAGTTTTTTCATTCTTCTCCTGTTACTCTCAAGGAAACCCAAGTGTGAAGAATGAAGAATAATTCCCTTAGGGTTTATTTAGGAGCTCATTCAAGTATAAAAACGTCTAGGGTCTAATGGAATAGGTATGCATATAGACATAAATACCCCTCACTAAAACTGTTGACAGGGTCTACGAAATCCCGTTTACGACTCATAGGCCCTTCTAGAGTCGTAATTACCTCCCATGGATGAGGATCTAAAAATCCTGAGTCTCTGGAAATTGATACGAGACCCCACATTAGGAGCCGTATTTCCTTTTATGAGTCGTAACCTCTCCTTGTGAACAATATAATTAGAAATTGATCTTCACTGGAATCTGCAATGAAACATTTTTCTATAATCATAACGAGTTATACGAGTCATAAACCTATCCGTACTCTAAAGGTTCTTGAAATTTGAATCACTGGGATTTGCTACGGAACCCCTCTCTACGACTCGTATACCCCTCTACAAGTCGTAGGGGCTCTAGTAGACTGCTTCTGCAGTCTTTCATCAGACTTTTCCTCACCAATCTTTTGCACACACTTATCCAGATTAGGTAGAAAGAAACTAAGGGGTGTTACATTATCTCCCCATTGAGATCATTCATCCTCGAATGAAGAGAAAGATAGGAATTAGGTCAAGGCACGAGTTCCCCTAAGGACTCTAACAATCAATCAAGCTCTCAACTCACTCATGCAATCAACTAAATCAAGAAGTTTATCAAGTAAAACAATCCAACAATTAACAAATCACATCAATCCTCACTCCGATTTTAGAACTCTATCGTCTATCATATAGGGAATGAAAAGGATATAAGGAATGAACGTTTAGGAACTTAGAGTGAAATACTTACCATCAACTCTCCTATTGTAAGTAGGAAGGAATAAATAAGGATATTTGGCCTTCATGTCCTCCTCCGCCTCCCAAACAGCTTCTTCTACAAGTTGGTTCCTCCACAATACCTTGACAGATGCAATCTCCATGTCCCTCAACTTGCGAACTTGACGATCAAGATTCTAGATAGGGATTTCGTCATAACTCAGGTTGTCTCTCACACCAATGCTCTCAATAGGAACAATCAATTGTGGATCTCCCAAACACTTTTTAAGCATAGAAATGTTAAAAGACTGGATGAATGGCCTCCAATTCTGATGGAAATTCTAACTCATATACCACATTGCCCACTCTCCTTATGATCTGATAAGGGCCAATATACCTCGGACTCAACTTCCCTTTCTTTCCAAATCTCGTCACACCCTTCATAGGTGACACCTTCAAATACACCCAATCATTGACCTCAAACTCTAAGTCTCTCCTTTGACATCTGTGTAGGATTTCTATCGACTCTGCATAGTCCTCAACCCTTCTCGGATGATATCCACCTTCTCCATAGCTTGGTGAACTAGGTCTAGTCCAATCAACTCTGCTTCACCTATCTCAAACCATTCAAATCGGAAACCTACACCTCCTCCCATAGAGTGCCTCATACGGGGCCATTTGAATGCTCGAATGGAAGCTGATGTTGTAGCAAACTCTATCAATGGCAAGTGGTCATCCCAATTACCCTTAAAGTCAATGGCACAGGCTCTCAAAATGTCCTCTACGGTCTGAATAGTGCGCTCTGCCTGAGTATCTGTCTGAGGGTGGAAAGTTGTGCTAAGGAGCACCTTCATACCCAAACCCTTCAGAAAAGACTTCCAAAACTAGACATTGAATTGGGCTCCTTTATCCGAGATAATAGATAAGGGAACTCCATGCAATCTAACAATCTCTCTTATGTATAACAGGGCTTAATCTCACTTATCTCACTTAGTTGTCTTCACTGCAAGGAAATAGGGTGACTTAGTCATCCTGTCAACTATCATCCAAATCGAATCATATTGTCTACGGGACCTCGATAAACTGGTGATGAAGTCCATGTTGATCGTCTCCCATTTCCACTCCGGAATCTGAAAGTTTTGAGCCACTTCACATGGCCTTTGGTGCTCAACTTTAACTTGTTGAGAATTTGGGCACTTGGAAATAAACTCAGCGATATCCCTCTTCATTCCACTCACCAGTAGACTTCTCTCAAATCATGGTACATCTTGGTAGATCCTGGATGGATGGAGTATCTGGAACTGTGGGCCTCAGCCATGATCCTCTCTCTAACACCATAAACTTTTGGAACACACAATCTTCTTTGATACTTTAATACTCCATCTCTCCCCTTGGCGAAAACCATCACTTTTTGCTTATGCACGTCCTCCTTCAGCTGTAATAGGATAGGATCTTGATCTTGTTTCTCTTTCACCTCCACTACTGGATATGATACAGACCCATTTTGCACATGAACTCCTCCTTTGCCTAACTTAACTAGTTGAACTCCCAATCGGGCCAGTCTATGAACCTCTTTGGCTAACTATCTCTTCTCCTCTTCCACATGGGCATTGCTCCCCATGGACAACTTCCTAAAAGCATTAGCAACCACATTAGCCTTACCTAGGTGGTACATGATGCTCAATTCATAGTCTTTGAGCAATTCAAACCATCTCATCTGCCTAAAGTTAAGCTCTTTCAGGGTGAAAATGTATTGTAGGCTCTTGTAGTCGGTGAATACATCAATATGAGCTTATATAAGTAGTGGCACCATAGCTTGAGAGCGAACACCACCGCTAGTAACTCCAAGTCATAAGTGGGATAATTCCTCTCATGCACCTTAAGTTGTTCAGAAGCATAGGCAACAACCTTTCCCTTCTACATCAACACACATCTCAATCCTACTCTCAAAGCATCATAAGAGAAAATAAATCCATCCGTTACATCAGGTAAGGTCAACACGTGCGGTAGTAACCTCATCTTTAACTCTTGAAAGTTTTT
Source organism: Solanum clarkiae (assembly GCA_011800125.2). Classification (NCBI taxonomy): domain Eukaryota; kingdom Viridiplantae; phylum Streptophyta; class Magnoliopsida; order Solanales; family Solanaceae; genus Solanum; species Solanum clarkiae. The sequence goes on along the minus strand of JAABOM020056182.1, from coordinate 10,077 downwards.
CTCACACTCGTCAGACCAGTCACGACCCAAGCCTAGGGCCTAGACGTGACATGGCAAATGGGGAACCCGAAGGGACTCCAAACAAGCCTCTTAGCATATCATCACACATCCCTGGTTGTGGAAGCATACAAAAGACATATGCAAATAAAACTAAGGGCAATGGGACTAAGGGATAAACTTGCATAATCATCAAATTTGAAAGTCAAGAGTCAAGCTCATACATAGCACACACCTTGTCTAACATATACTTCTAAAACATAGAAAGAGCGGGGGCCAAGACAAAGTAACCGGGCTCACCCTCATAGTCAAAGATAACACAAGATAATAGAGAAAAGACATAAACCAAAGTCCCCGAAGTGGAGGACTCACCCACAAGCTTGGAATAACACCGCCTAGCCACGTGGAGGAGGAGGATGATCAGCTCGGGCACTGGTTCCTACATGGTGATATCATGTAGGCAAAAGTATGTGTTAGTACGTTTGAATGTACTAAGTATGCAGGATGTAATGCAATAAGAGATATGCATTATGATCCAAAATGCAAAACGATAGACAATAGGCATATTATAGCAAGATGGAATGTATGAACAATGTATAAGTAAATCATGCTTAAGTATATCATGCTCATATAGAATATCATATGTGAAGAATGATACCAAGCAAGCTCTCCAAGGTTGATGGTGGTCGCACCTCGCCATCCATGGTGACGAAGTATAAACCCCTCGCATGGCTGATGGTGGTCGCACCCTGCCATCCATGGTAATGAGGTATAAACCCCTCGCATGGTTGATCATGGTCACACCCCAAACATCCATGGTGACGAAGTATAAACCCCTCGCATGGTTTCCCGAGATCTTTTCCCCCCGGATCGGGCATGGTCTATGCAACACTTTATATAGGATTCATCACAGGCTCTAATATAATATCTCATGTAGGAATAAACATATACATAAGCTCATTTCATCATCATAATATCATTCATATCACATCTCATACTTTGGACCTTTAATTCCTCAAGAAACCATAACCGGACATTTTATCAAACACCTTGGGGGTGTGTAATGGGGGTAAAAGAGCATGCAATTTAGAGATGAAATCATTCAGGAAAATTAATGGTAAAACCTTTAATTAACACCTTGCAATATCCCGAAGACATTCATATCAAAACCTCTCATTAATTCTAACATTAGATCCAAGATTTGAAGCTCAAAACATGCTTAAACAACCATACTTTCATATATTAAAATTACTATGCAACAAATTTCTCAATAATCAAAACCCACATGTAAAATCAACTTTAAATCATGCATTATTAAGTAAAAGAGAGTTTAGGAACCATGGGTGAAAGGACCCAATGGTTCAACACCACATACCTTAGCTTTTGTGAAGTTCTTGAAGAAGACTTTAATGGAGATTTAAAGCTTGGGTGAGATCCTTGAAGAAATCCTTGAGATTGACCTTTAGTTTGGGACTTGAATTTAGTGTTAGAAATGAGTCCAAGTGTTTAGGGAAATATTGGGGAATGTTTTGGGGTGATATGAGGGTGAAATGAGGCTAAGTATAGGTGAAAATATATTGGGAAAACTTAGGTCCAACACTTAGAAAAATTTGGGCGAACTAGGAAAAGACTGTAGGAAAACAACCTCTTCGTATTGCGGAGAGATCGCGGACCATCTCTGGAAATTACCCCAAGTGCAAATTTCATAATTCGATTCCTTTGCTTTAAAATCGAGGTTAGACCCTTGTCACCCTAATTTGGACCCCATGAATAAGAATATGAAGTCAGATTTTTGAAATTCTAAATAGATTTTTAGATATATGGAAAACATGTTTCGAGTTACGAGGCACGTTCAAGACCACTGGAACATGACCTTCTTCTGAGTCAATTTGGTCAGCAGCGCAGATATGGATGAAAATCCTTCAACAAAACTCCGGTAGTAGCCAAACCTAAAAAGCTCCTTATATCAGTCAGCAAAGTTCGTCTTGGCTAGTTCTTGACAGCCTCAATCTTTTGGATGTCCACTCGAATTCCATCTCTAGAAGTTACATGACCTAAGAAAGCCATCGATTTGAGGCAAAATTCACACTTAGAAAACTTTGCATACAACTCATTGTTTCGGAGCATCTGCAAAGCAATTCTGAGTTGGTTGGTATGTTCCTCCTCATTCTTGGAGTACACCAAAATATCCTCAATAAACACGATCACGAACATGTCAAATACTGTCTGAATACTCTATTCATCAGATCCAAAAAAGTTGCAGGTGCATTTGTCAACCCAAAAGACATCACCAAGAACTCAAAGTGACCATATCATGTCCAAAAGGTTGTCTTAAGGATGTCACATTCTCTTACTTTCAAATGATGATAGTCTGATCTGAGGTCTATATTAGAGAAAATAATGGCACCCTGAAGTTGGTCAAACAAATCATCAATTCTCGAAAGGGGACACTTATTCTCAATAGTCACCTTATTCAACTGGCGATAGTCAATACACATCCTCAAGGAACCATCCTTTTTTCAGATGAATAAGACCGGAGCACCCTATGGAGAGACATTCGGCCTTATAAACCCTCTCCCTAACAAGTCCCTCAACTGCTCCTTCAATTCTTTTAATTCCGCAGGGGCCATTCTATATGGTGGAATAGAAATAGGTTGGGTGTCAGGTAGTACGTCAGTTTCAAAATCGATCTCCCTATCAGGAGGGATTCCAAGAAAATCCTCAGGATACACATCAGTAAACTCGCTCATAATCGAAACAGACTCAAGAGAAGGGGGCTTAACATCATTAGACTTAACTCACATGAGGTGATAGATACATCCCTTAGAGATCAATTTTTGGGCTTTGAGGTAAGAATTAAACTTACCCTTCGACGCAACAGAATCTCCTTTCCACTCAACAACAGGCTCATTTAGAAACTGGACTTTGACAGTTCGAGTGTGGCAATATACAGAGGCATAGCAGACATGAAGTCAATCCATACTAAGGATCACATTGAAATCAACCACATTCAACTCAATCAAATCAGCAAAAGTGTCATTATTCTACATAATGTACGTTAAAAATGGTATTACTTGGTTAATTAATATAACAAGACTAACAACAATAATATATGATATGTGCATACAATCTACTATGATCAGCATTTTGAATTTGAAATAGAAAACTATTTAAAACAATTATGACTATAACTATCATTATTATAGTTCATGTACAGAAATAATTCTAATTAGTAAAATATATGATAAGAAAAATAATGTGAGAAGAATGTATACTCAATTAAAGGATTGTCCCAAAATGTAATGATATATACATTCCTGGAGTTTTACTGCTCCAGTACTGCTAAAAATGTAGACAAAATTTATAAAATAAAATTACCATCTCAATACAAGCAACAATACAGTGAGATGTACTCCATGGCAGATACAAGCTTCCTAATATATTCTTTAAACAAATACGGACTACAGAACTTAAAAACTTGGTTGTGCATATAATATACATTTACAGAATATAATTATTCGGAGAGACTTGTTTAAAGATTTTGAATTAAAGAACTCCTTTCTCCAATAAAGCATACAACAAGCTTGTCATGATTTAAAGATTTGGAATTGTTTGTACGATCTGATTTGTTTTGAATACATATAATTCAGTTTTCGTCCCTTAAAGTGGAGTACAACGCGATTTATATTAGAAATTACCTATAGGCTTTTGCAAGAACTTTCTCTGTGTAAGTTCAAGGCTTCTGCATCTCCCTTCACCCAAACCAGACTTCTCTTGTCCAAAACCTGCTTATTGGTAAAAGAGATAAAACAGATGTCCAACAACAAAGATGCATTATTCAATATTCATTCACTTCGATTTTCTCTACTAGAAACCCAAAATCGACGTCCAACTATCCTCGGAATGCAAACAAGATAAAAGAAAAAAAATAGAGGCTTGTCTTCAGCTCTCTTCTTATTAACACCAAACATGTTTGGATTGATCAATTAGTGATTGATAATCCATAAAGTTACACAATTCGTCTTGGTTCCTTTCTAAAAGTGCATAATTTGACCTACAAATTCCATGCCACTTCAATCTTCTCCTCTTGATCAAACATGGTATATTTTTCAATCGTTTCATAAATAACTCTGTTCTTACTCTGCACCTCACCCACAATTTCAAAATTTATTTTAGAACTTAGTTAACACATGAAGAAAGAAAAAGTAAAGAAAGCAGATCAGTACTTGGCATGGGGTTGTTTTGTAGCCATTTGGTTTTTGACCATCCTTTATGATGTTGCGTTTTGTTTTTCATGTATAGGTACTAGGCCAAGAGGAACATTAGAACATGTGTCTCTTCAAAGAGGTGTCTTTTGTGTATATTTGTAAGGGTTTTTTGAAAATAAATAATAAAGGTATTTTAGTAATTTAACTTTAAAGTTAGGGAGTCCTTGCTTTTAAGGTAGAAGCTAGTATGGACAAATAAATAGGTAGAAGATAGTTTGGTCATGGTTTGCAACAGGTGAAATTCTTATAAGAATCCTTAGTGAAAGATCATCTCTTATAAGTCACGACCCAATTTAGGATCATGACCTGCTGGCGCTAAGGGAGAGAATCCCAAAGCAAGCCTTACTAGAATTCTACAGAAAATCAGGCAGAATTTCCTTTGTTTTTGGGCCTATCCAAATATTTTTCTATCTCAAATATCAACAACACTACTAATAACATCTCTAGATTTAACCACAACATCCATCAACAATCCAATCGCTATACAATAATATCAATCCATCTCCTAATACTAAAAGAAGTCTAAAATCTTGTGACTACAACATGAATGAATACTTATGACTCTTGTAAAGGATATGACTATGGAGCGACTCTAAGAATTCAAGAAAGGTCTAAACTTATTTCCCACGCAAACAAGTGTGGGGCTCACCATGGAATCCACTTCCTAGCTCTAGCTAACGAAATTCATGTCAATATCACCTGTATTCTCTGGAGAGAAAAATATAGCGAGGAGTGAGATGCTAGCTCAGTAAGTAATAATAGTAACCACAATCATTTTAATGAGGGACAAGTCAGAAAATGTGCTAGTATAATAATTAAAATCATGTAATAAATGTTCTTTAAAAAATCAATAGCCATAATCAATCTTGTTATCTCATATAAGCAAATCAACTTAACCATTTGAAAATAAACACAATAGTACTTTCATATCAAACTCAGTAAAAACACTTTCATATCAAATCATATACATATTCAGGAGGTTTCCAAGAATGAATCATGTAATCAGTAATTAGTATGTCTTATCTTCTTAAAAGAATAGACGATAACTGTAAATCTCATATGAATAAATCCCTACTTGAGGGATATCGGTAATGGTATGCTAGTTCTACTTTCCCACTAGCGAGGGCTCAATATGTAATCGGTAAATACAAAGTGCACCAGGTCTAGCGAACCCTCTGTTAGCTATGGGATTCATCAATGTTTACTCCCATTGAAAATATTTCTTTATAATTCATATAAGCTTTTCAAAGTAGTACAAGGCATTTCAATCTTATAATCATATCATGTCAAACTTAATTAAAACAAATGTAAAAGTACTTATATCTTAAGTAAATGTCAAATCCTTTCAATAAAAGTAATTATCTCAATTATCAATGTATTTGTCTTATAAAATACAAATAACTATTTCGATATCATATCAAGTAAAAGGATTTGTCCCATATGCAATTCAAATCATTCAGTAACAATTCACTTTATAAATCAAAATCATGAAATTATAAAACACAAATTGAGTTAAGATTACTACTCACAGTTTCGTGTTGAAATACCCAACCCATCACTCGAGCAATCCGTAAGGCTTCCTTTGATCAATTTATCATCACATCGTATCAATCTCGAGTTAATTTCCTTGTTAAGGCTAATTCAATTATAATTATGTAATCACCCAACTCTTACGATTCAAATTTGACTCTTACATGTTCATCTTATTCATTAACCCGAAAGTCCTTCAATTTAAGCAACAATTGAGACAAAATTCCAAACACCCATATCTCCCTATTTGCTCAAACAAATTATTTGGCTATCAATGGTCGTGCTGAATTAATTCTTTATAAATCCTTCAATATTAATTCATATTCTATGAAAAATAATTTGCTTTATAAAAAACATATCTATTGTTGTCTATTCCAGTGAGCAACAAGTCAATTTCTAGCATACTAGGAGTGACGCCCCGGGAGGGGACCCAAGACGTGGCCGACACCTAGAGACTATTGCTAGCCCTAAGCGAACCACTTGGCCTCATCACATTCATTCATTCATACATTCTACTAATCAGCGGAAGACAAAGGAAAAGTAAATGGGTACATCTTATCATCTAGTCTCCAAAATAATAATACCGAAATAAAAGGCTAGTAAAAAGAACTAACTCACAATCTTAACAATCAGCATTCGACTCTAGTCTATGAAACCTATGTCACTCTCAGGTGGTGCCAATGACAGACTCATATATACCTCAATCAAAATAAAGCTAATAAATGTCCAACTCTAAAGCAAGATGAAAATAACATAATGGATCCTCCGAAGTAGGGAAGTCTTACCAATCAGTTGAACATTCCAAGATCCTCAATGATGTGCCTGTTGATGATCTCTAATCCTTGTATCTGCATCATAAAATGATGCAGCACCGAGTGGCGTCAGTGCGTGGAATGTACGGTATGTAAAATAGTTGAATGAAATCAAAACAGGTAGAATAATATGAAAAACAACAATCAATTCAATATCGAAATCAATCAACATGTCAAATGTCTATCTAAAGCAAGAATAAAGAGTAGACAAGTGGCCCATCAACCCGTTAAACCTCATCAATCAAATCAGACTCATCTTAGAGGGACTCATCTCAATTCATTTCAACTCAGAGTACTCAGTTTGGGACTTTCTGGGAGTTTTTCTTATCCGACAACAATCACTTATTATCCAGTGAATGTACAACAATCTCGCTGATGTTACCACAGTCGTTTCATACTTTCCAGGTAGGGAACAAATCGAAACCATATGGACAACTCCAAATGGAGATAGCCTTCCATAAGTCCTCTATTGATTTGAAGGACTTCTAATTAGAGGGAACCTCATCATAATATGATGTGATGGTCCTAATCCTCACCTATGCTTGGCTACTTAGTTGGACGAGTGTGAGTTGGGTTAACTTTTACTCTTTCGGTGCTTGATACTACTCCCATGACTCAATGCTCATAAACAATCCATCTAATGAAACCAATTGAACTATCTCAATCAAGTCATCTTAATCAACTTCGTAGAAACTCTCATCATTCAATCGATCTCATAGGGACTCCGATCATACTAAAAATTCATCTATCAATCAATAGCTCAAGACTTAGAACAATCATTAGGGAACAATCGAATAAACAAATCATTAGAGTTCATTAGGGAAGACTCATGGATCATCCAATACTATCAACCTATCATCATTATCACATTCACAATCACAATCTCTATCAACATTCTCAATCAAGGCTCTAGACTCAATCTCTATCTTCATTCATATATACTTTCAAAATTATCATGTAGAGTTATGAATTATCTCATGAAAAGTATTCAATTCAATAAAGATAAGTTTATGATGATCATAAAAATATGAAAATACATGTAAGTAATATAATTTTCAAAAAATTCTTCAAGAAACATTCAAGAATCATGTATATAGACTCATTGGACTTTCAAATCTTCTATGACCATCTATGGGGTATATGAGAGAACAATCTCATGCTTTTAGTTTAGTCTTACATACCTGGGATGAAACTTTAATGATCAACCTTCAAGAATTCTCCTTCAATTCTCCCAATTAAGCTTCTCTCTTCTCTTCTCCCAAGCGCTAATCTTTCAAGTGTTTAGAAAAGGACCTAGAATGGGGTTTAATATCCTATTTAAGCATCAAAATGACCCAATTTGATCGTGTTTTGAGTTTGAGAGGGGTTGGAAATTGATTGGAATGCCCCTCAAATTACAAAGAAAAAGTTCACTCTGAAAATGCCCAATCTGCGACGCGGACTGGGCGCGGGCATATGCATTTTTTTCCAATTTTTTTCGAATGAGTTTTCAATTCCCGTCGAAAAATTTTAACAAAAATATAAGTGATGGTCCGTGTCCCAGACGTGTTGCGCCTTGGGCATGCACCAACACTGCTTTTTGTCTCGGATCAAAAAATTATTTTTCGATCCGATGTCTCTAAAATCCGAACGAGACCATTTTCCCACTCAATTTTCCATGTTGATTGCATATCCAATCTGGGATTCGCAAATGGAGTATGGAAAGATGCGGTATGCGCATATTTCTATTCTAGGGGTATTTCGATAATTTAATTGGATGTTACATCATTTCTCCCTTGGGATCATTCGTCCTCGAATTATGAGTAAAAGTGGATATCAAGGCACGAATAGACTCAAACTCATCCCACATTTACATCTGTCAATCAATCTCTCGACTCTATCCCAATCATCAATCAACTCTATTCGAACTCGAGAATAGATAATCAACTCAAGAAAAAGACATATTAAATTTATGTGGTTTTGTAGTAAATGTTTGCTCATTTATGAAATTTTTCCATCACACAATTGTAAATTGATTTTTTTTTAATTTATTAAAATTTATGTTTTTCTTTTGTTTTACTTTTCTCTTTCTTCTTTTTTTTTTCTTTCTCTTTCTTTTTCTTCATATTCCCTAAAGTTTTATTTTATTCTTCTCCTTCTTCGTGTTTCTTTATTTTTTCTTTTCTTCCTTGTTTTCTTGCTCAAGTTTTGTTTTATTTTTCTCTTTCTTGTTTTCTTCACTGAAGTTTTGTTTCATTCATGTCTTTCTTCTTTTTCCTTTTTTTTTTCTCTTTCTTTCTTGTCTTCTTCTTTGCAATTTCAAATGATAGATCCAATTTTATAACCCAATTTTAAAAGGATTTTATAAAGTAGAAGAATTTGGGTTATCAATAATAAGTTATATTAAAAAGATGGTGAAATATAGATTTTGTTGATAGTGTAGTGCAACAACCATATTGAATAATATTTTTGAGGATTTGTTTGAAGGTTCTCACACTTAAAAAAAAGAGAATTGAAAAAAAAAAGATAAAGAAGTAAAGAAAATATGAGTAATATTAAGCTTTTTATTATTTGTGAGTAGTATGCATTCGTTACAGTAAACTAATTGGATTTTTTCATTACTTGTTTCTATATTGCAGTCAAAAATAAAAATTAAAAAAGCTATTGTAGTCAAATAGTTCTGCACTTATGCAATTATATGGTATGTAATTTGTAATAATGTTATGTTAAAAAACGTTAAGCACCTACTTCATAAATTCTTAGATTTTCCATCGTTTCACTATACAATTCGCACTCAATATTTGTATAATTCGCTATAAATTTATAGTATTGGTATAATTCGCTATACAATTCACATTATTTGTATATTTTTTATACAATTTGCTCACAATATTTATATAATTCGCTATACAAACTCAAACTGTAATTAATGTTATATGTTAGTTGTGAGTCATAATTAATTCAAACTATAACTATATTAGCTAATTGACTAGTGCATGTTTGTTTATCTGCGTAATTTTCTCTTTTTATAGAATTACTTTTCAATATGTTCTTTGATATGTCAGGTTTGGTATTTCAAAGTTTGATTTTGCTAATTTTAAGTTGAAGCAAATATTAAGTACCCTACTCCTACCCCACTCCCTTTTTACCAAGAAGTTGTTAACCGTCCAAGCAATTCTCTTTCAAGCCCTCACAGATTGAGTAGAAAAAGAAAGCTCAATGGTGGATCGGTGGATTAAATCAAACTTTTATACTTTCAATTCAATTTAATAATTTAATTTTCAATGTTTTATGACAATTGTGATTGATTTTTGCATACATCAGGAGACCTAGTCAGTGTAGTTGTCACAGCCCAACCTAGGGTCGTGATCAGTGCCCGATAGGGACACCTTGACACATACTAACCTGAAATTTCCAATCTATCCGACCTGGAAACCTGCCGGAATTTCGGCAGAGTTTCCTCTGTTTTATTAACTAACCTCACCTGCAAG
>JAABOM020056171.1:0-15318 GCA_011800125.2 Solanum clarkiae | reverse complement strand
AGGAATTGCCAAGTTGAGGGTCCTATTTGTGCACTATGAAAGTTTAAGTTCCAACTTATGAAATGATGCCAACTTTAAGGTCCAATTTGGATATTATCCCATTCAAATTATATTTTGCTTTCATGGTCAACTAAAGAGAATGAGAAACTCCAGTATAATTCTTTCAAGGAATTGACCAAGAGATGAATGTTATGATTCTCGTAGACTAGATTAACAAAATTAGAAGTAGCATGAAAAGGTGAGATGTATTTTTGGCATGACAATTGGTCCAAGCAGGGTACCTAATACAATGATGCCCCAAGATACTTAGCTCAACAACATCAAAATTAATAAAATACTCAAGAAAAGGGATTGGCATTAAGACCACCTCTAATACCAGCTAGCTCCTACTGAGTACCAAAATACTTATGTTAAAACTGGTGGAATACAAATCCTACAATTCAGTTACAAACTACTCCCTCCGTCACATTTCATATGGCATCATTTAACTTAGTACAATATTTAAGAAAAAAAAGACTTTTGAACTAGTCATCCAAAACAATTTTTACATATTTGTGTTACTTTGCTGTAAATTATTTCATTAAGGATAAAAGAGAAATTTTAGAATTAAATCATGTTTAGTTATAGTAATGTAATATTCTTTTGGAGACAGATTAAAAAGAAAAAGATGTCATCACTTAAAATAGGACGAAAAAAGTACATCATAAAGACTTTTTCCTCTATTGTCTATTGAAAAAAATATGGATCGCAAGAAGTAGTAACAAGTTTGAGACTTTAAAGTCATCCATATACAATCAAATTATATATTTCGACCATATAGTTGGTAAACTAGCTAGATAGCCAAGTGTATACATTGGTGTAGCCACATGTACCAAAGGTTGTTCAGTCGAACATCTTCGACAAAAAATTATGTTGTGTATATATATAAAAAATTCTTTGAAGTATATATGTTAAAATTTATTTTAATACATATATGTTTAATTTCGAACACGCATACTTAAATTTCTGATTTTACTACTGAGTTTATATCTAGATAAATTTCCCTTTCAATAAAGTATTTATTGAATTAAGTTATGAAATAAAGTTACTCTAGTTTCTCTTTTGGTAAAGGGAGAGACAAATATTCGTCTTTCAAACATGGAAGAGAAATACAATGCGTAATGTTTTTAAATTCTCCACCATAAAAATTTCCAACAAAAAACAATACGCATGTGAATTGAGTTTTAATCAAATGGACTGTGTTTCTGCTGGTTCAGTTAATGTGTACAATCAAATTTCATGGTTATTATTTGGAGGAAAGAAATTATTGCACAGCATTTTGTTTGTTTGTGTTTTTTTTTTTATCTATGAGTAAAGTCGGAGTTAGGATTAGGACAAAAGTATATTTTCCTAATATAAATAAAGAATCTATCAAAAAGTTGTTGAGTTGGTCCGAACCCCATTGTATAAATAATATTGCCTTGCGAAGTTGCCAGATCCACATTATGATACCATGACTTTGACATACTATCTTAAATGTATATAATATTATATAATTAAAATTTAACGATTAATAAATTTTCTCTGTGTATGAATTTATGTAACCTGATTAGAATTTCAAGATAAATTGATCTTTATATTTTTCCTTTTAAATAGGTTAATCTTAATTTTAGCTTTTTCACAATCGAACTTATGTCTAATGAGCCATAAGCTTTTTAGAAAATGAGGTTATTCCCCGACAACTTATTGATATTCTAATACAAAAATAAAAAAATTGTGTCCCACAAAAATATTATTATTTATTACGAGAGACAAAAATTAAAGACCAAACATAATATAGGGTCAAAAATGTAAGTGACTCAGCATAACCAAACTTGGATTTGGGCCAAGTCTTGGCAAAGACAAGGCAATAACGTGTAGGGATAATGATAGCAAGAGAAGGGGTCTAATATTTGTTTACCATCATTCTGCTTCATCTTTATAAATTATTTTAAAATGGTCCAAATTCATATGAAATGGTCATATTTGGTGTATATATATGAATAACGATCGATCATTCTTAAACCTTGCTAAAAATAACATTATTAAAAAAAAATGTTTGTTTACATATATTTTTTTTTGTTGTGGCACTTTTTTAAATTTTTTTTTCTTTTCTAATTGTTTCAATTTTTGTGAAAAAATGAATATTTACATAATTTTATTATCTTTCATTATTTTTGTTTATAAGGTAAGAATTATGATAGTTAAATAAATATCGATGCAATATTTATATATTTTGATACACGACTATATGTATTTATGCAATATAGATATATTACATATATACTATATGATTATTTGTGCTTTATATACACACTCCATAAGATATTGATACTTGTTTATACATGATTTATACAATATCAATACATTATATAACATTACTATTTATATAATATCAATATTGTCATGCCTCGGGAGGGTACCCTAGGCGTAACTGACACTCGGAAAATATTGTTAGTCCTCAAGCGGACCACCTAGTCTCATTGCATTCGTTCAATCAATTCATAAGTGGAGGATTAAATAGAATAATAAACTATCAGTGGGTTATCACAATCACTATCATAGAATAATACGAAGAAGTATCGCAATAGAAAAGAAGCGAGAAATAAACAATCCGACACTAACCATCAATTGTTTATGTCTATGAAGACTCTATGACTAATATCTAGGAAGGTACCATGACAGGCCACAGCTACTATAATCAAAGAAAAATGTTGAAATAAAGCTAATGAAATAATCATCTTTTGAATGCAGGGGAGGACTCACCACGGTCTGAAATAATGAGCTTCAAACCTCAATGATTGGGTTGCTGAAGTCCTCTGTGTACAGAATCTGCATCATAAAATAATACAACGCCAAAGGGGCGTTAATACGTGGAATGTATGTAAAATGGGCTAAAGTAAACAATTCGCAATAACAATAGCTCATCAATCATTCATCCTTAACTCAGAGTAAAGGACAGAATTCTATCACCTCACTATCCATCAAGACATCATACAATCACATCAACGTCAGAGTACTATCAACAAGGAAACCTATCTGGGAGTTCCTATAACCAACAACCACCACCTATGATCCCGATGATGATACAACAAAGAGATGTCGCTGCCACATCCATTCGGTACCTTGCCGGGGTATAGGACGAGTCTGTCGGGGATCCTAAAAGAAGTCTGTCAAATCCTCTGTCGGATAAAAGAAACATCCGCTTTCGCGATCCAATCCTCTCCTACGCTGGCCACATAGTTAATGAGTACCAGTGGGACTCACTCTTACCCATTTCGGTGCTAATACTTCTTCCAGGACTCAATATGCTCATAAGTCTATCAAGGTCAGACTGGTCATACAGTCAACTCTCCTCTCAGGCTGGGTCCTCCTCTCATCTATCATCCTATCAACTCATGCAGTAAATTCTTCCTTTCAAACTCTTATCTAAATTCATTTAAACCTCAAGGATATCACCTTCATCTATTTCATCCAATACAACACTCATCTCAAGACTTAGATTTCATCAATCATCACATTCAAATAATCAAGACTCTAGACATTATCTCTAAGTTCATTCTTGCAGTGTTAAACAAGGAAAAACATGCAATTGAAGTAAATAGTCATACAATAGTGCATATAATCAGTAGATACAAGAATGTTGATCATCAACTTGAGATAACATATATAAATTAAAAATAATGTTTAAGAAGTTTTTCAAGAATCACTACTCAAGACCCATTAACTAGCAATTCACAATTTAATCTACACATTGGGGCACATGAATAACAATTTCATATTTTCGAGTAGCTTTTGCATACCTGGATGAAGATTATTTTAACCTTCTTCAGGAATTTGACCTTCAATCTTGAAATCACCAAGCATTTCTAGTCTTCTCCCTCAAAAGTTCTCATATAGAAACTAAGAAAAAAATGGGTTTAGTAAACCCTTATTTTGCATAAAAACGATCTTATAATCGTATATAAGACTTGGGAAGGGTTGAAAATTTACCAAAATACCCTTCCCAAAATAAACGAATAAAATTTACCTCGGATTAGCCCAGTCCACGATGCGGATTGGGAGCGCACCTATGTAATTTTTGACTGAAAAATTTAAAACACGTTGAAAAATTATTTTCCAGGAAAGTACACATAAATCGCATTCATCAAATGCGTTTTATATGTAATTTTTGTAAATCACTTTTCGATCGATTTTTCCAATTTTCGTCGAAAAAATTTAGAAAAGTACAAGTGTAGGTCCGCGTCCTAGGCGCGTCGCTCCTTGGGTGCGCACCAACACTGTTTTGAAATTAATTACGAAAAATTATTTTTCGACCTGATTACTCTAAAATCGGGTCGAGGCTATTTTCCCACTCAATTTTCGCGTCGATCGCAAATCAGTCTCGAATTTCCCATCGGAGCTTTGGAAGACGTGTTATGCGCACGATTACGTTTTAGGGGCGTTTCGATAATTTCATGGGGTGTTACATTATCTCCCCCTTGGGATCATTCGTCCTCGAATGTTGAGTAAAGGTACATATTAAGGCACGAATAAACTCAGAATTCATCTTAACATTCACATCTATCAATCAATCTTTCGATCCTATCTCAATCAACAATCAACACTATTCGGACTCAAGAATAGACAATCAACTCAAGAAAAGACAATTAATTTAGTTAAAGGTAAGGAAATTTCCTTTATCATTCTCACAATGAGGCACGAGTATCGGTCGAGACTCCTTTCAATACTCAATCAATCAATCTGAACAGTCACAAGTCACTTAGAATAGGCAAATTAATTTAGATCGAGCGTAGAGATATTCCCTTAGACATTTTTGTTGACATCCCGAAGGCGCAGCGTCGTGGCAACTCGATAAAAAATAATAAAAGTAAAAGAATTTAATGAAAAATAATTTAATTTAAGAGTCGTCATCTAATTTTAAGGATAATTAGGAAACCAATTAATTATTTACAAAATAGTCTGCAAACCAAAAATTTCGAGTAAGGGTTCAAGTTATTCCGAACGGAAGGTATTAGGCCCTTCATAATCCACAACTCTGGGTCCTGGCTGAATTTATTTTTTACAAATTGAGGAGGAGATATACAATATAACACAAGTACGATAATCATGAAATAAACATACAAAAATAATATACACCAATAATGAAAAAATAAAGAATAAACTAAAATTGTTCCGTCTTTTCAATGAGGAGGGCTCAAAATCCGATAGATAGATCCTTCATCGGCCATGTTAACAAACATTATATATTGATTGTAAAATAATGATGAAAATTAACAAGTTCATTTTAAGAAGAACAAATTGAAAGAACATTAACTAATAACCAATGAGAAAATTAACATTATCAGAATGAATACACCCATACTTTGAGAATCAAATAATGGCAATACGACATAACTAGACAAAACCATGAATTAAAATATGAAAAAAAAAATATAAGACCATATCATTGAGACATATCAGCAAACAAGAACTTTACTAATTAAATATATGCATAAATACGTCATCAATTAACTAACTAAAGCAAATAAGATAGATTGATATATATATATATATATATAAACAAGAACTTTACTAATTAAAATATATGCATAAATATGTCATCAATTAACTAACTAAAGCAAATAAGATATATATATAATGATAGAATAAACCAAATAAACAAAGATTAATCATAAGTAACAAAGATAATTAGCTGCAGAGTACTGTGTCAAGTTGGTCCTAGTAACAGTAATCAACCATACCATATACAACATCAAGAAGAAATAATATTTACAATAGAATCAGCAAAGTCAAAGCACAAAGCATTTATGGACTTAATCGGAGAGACATCCAACCAATTAAAAGCGAAACTCGATTCATTCAACAAGAATAATATTTAAAGTAAATCAAAATAAAGAGACAGAAGCAAAGTTTATCACCATAGAGAAGCATTTTTCAGGATTTGTTGGTGAGTGCTGGGGTTGTTGGTCGATGGCAGCCATGGCCGCCGCTCGTCGGGAAGTTGTTGATGTTGTTGTCGCCCGATTTGGGGCATTTTCCGTTTATGGTTGGTTTTTCAATGGTTTTCAGGCGTGATGGGTTGTTTGGTGGTGTAGTGGTGGGGTTTTGGAGACTCTTTTGCTGGTGGTTTTGGTGGAGAAGAAGGTCGAGTTTGGGGTTGTTTTTGGGCTGAAATGGGTGTCGTTTGGGCTGGTCGGAACAGGGGTTTTAGTTGCTGATTTGGGGTCATTTTGGTGGTGTTTGGGTGCATTTTTTCCAGCGGAAAGGGGCTGTGTTGCGGTGGCGTTAATAGGTCGAAAATAGGGTTGTTTGGATGAGTTTTCATCGCTGGTTGTTTTGGTGTTAATGGTGAAGAAATGGAGATTTCCAACGAGCTTGGAGCTTGCTGGTTATAGTGATTTG
The DNA here is from genome assembly GCA_011800125.2 of Solanum clarkiae. Taxonomy (NCBI): domain Eukaryota; kingdom Viridiplantae; phylum Streptophyta; class Magnoliopsida; order Solanales; family Solanaceae; genus Solanum; species Solanum clarkiae. The sequence goes on along the minus strand of JAABOM020056171.1, from coordinate 8,895 downwards.
AAGGTTATCTTTGGGGTTTTGGGTAGCGTGAGGAAGAAGAGCATCGAGTTGAGTCTGGTGGTTATCGATCGGAGCTCCAGTGAGCTTTCGATGGAGGAGATAATGAACAGTGAAGGTCTTAAAAATCTAAAAATTATAAAATTCTAATCTAAATATTATTCATCCACATTTAATTATATACACATTTCATGTCAAAACCTAATTGGCTAGAAAGATAATGGGTCCAAATTATGGGTCAATTGGACATACACATATAATTATATCTGGATAAGAAAGAAACGAATTATTATACTACGTTAAAATTTAAAATTAAATTAATCAAAATCCTAATAATATTTTAAAAATAAAAGTGATAATCAAAATAAAATTAAAATAGCTCAAAAGTATTTTAAATTATTTTAAAATATTAACATAAAAAGTAAGAATTTTTCGAAATGTTAGATCAAAATTAGATGTCAACAATTTTCACCATCAAGCACGAATGAAACATTGAAACTCAATCAATTTGAATCATTTGAACTCCTCATCAACCAATGTTTCGAACTCAAAAAAAAACCATCACTTCTAATGAAAAATGAGACTATCGTACAATTCTCAAGCTTAATACCTCATCTCAATTATCCCTAACGTGAACCTAGGCTAACCCAACCACTAGTCAGTCGGCAAATCCTTATGTGATTTTTACATTGTAAAACAATTGTAGGATTTACATATAAAAAATATAGAAAAATTAATCTAACTAGCAGTTTGTATAAGTTTTAAACTCAAAATAGTCATATATAATTTTGACAACCCCATTATAATCAGCTTTCACAATTTGTTTACTTTTAGACTAATAGTTCTAGTAATGGTAGGATTTTGAATTTAATCACGTGTTATAGGGTAAGTCTAGGTACAAATCTTATTTATATCTATGTCCCTTTAAATGGGGATTATATCTCTCCATATATTGTGTAATTTTGTGTATAATTAAATGGAAAAATTATTAAACTACACTTCTTTATTTATCATATTTTCCATTATCTTCATCCATTTTCAAAAATTTCAAAAATCCCTTCTTTTCCATTTGTATGCATTAATTCGTAATACGAATACATTAATTCAGTAATCCAAATATATTAATTCTAATTCTTAGATTATCTTTATGTTTAATGTCTCATACTTTAAATATTACCTGCTGATACTTAAAAACCCTTTAAAAAAATATCCGAAATTAATTTAATTATTCGAATTATTGAATTAATGTATCTGAATTGTCATGTTTTTAAAGGGATTTCTGTAAATTGAAGTAGGAAAAAATGATATTAACTCTTTATACTATATGTTTTATGTGAACTATACTAATTAAATTTTATTTATTATATATTCTCACTAACTTATATATTGATTTGTGTCCCTTAAATAGGATAGGTATCTCTCCATAAATTGTGTACAATATTACATATATTATATATTTTCACTAATTTATACATTTATTATACACATATAATTATTGTGTAATTTATGTATAATGTGTATATAATAAGGGTGTATACATTATATATTAAGTTTAATAATCGTTTGTTACATTTATTATTCATATATCAAGTTTTTAGGATTTTTGGTGATAAACCTACCACATGTATTGTAGATTAATTCAGCTGATAAACCTCTATAATTTGTTCCTTGAGTTGTGTGATCATGTCATATTTAAGTTACTAAATATTACATCTTAGTAGGATTTTAAATTTAATTAAATTTGAAGTCTATTCAAAAGTCATAAACAACATTAATTTTAAATTAAGACTTCAAATTCAGGTTTCAAATAATATACTATTTCATCTCATTTTATATGACATTCTTTTTTAGTTCATCCCAAAAAGAATAGTTATACCTTGTACTATAATTATAAATTATTTGATTAAGAATAGTACACCTTGTACTATAATTATAAATTATTTAACTTAATCATTTACAATCATACAAAAATTCAAGGATTAGTTTAAATCATAAATTTTAATTTTTTTTATTAAATATCATGCCAAATCAAATAATCTTACATAAAATATTAACAAGCTGGTCAAATTCAATTTTTCAAACTTGAATCTCAGCTCCACGAAATGAATTCAAATTCAAAGACTCAATCCAATATATTTCCTCCTTTTAAAAAAAAGGACCTAATTTGATCTAACATATAGTTTAAGAAAATAAAATAAATATTTTAATCTTGTCATGATTCTACTTTAAAATTCTATTAAATGCATCAAAATATCTTTTAATTTTATGACCTTAAATATATTATGTGAAAAATTAAAATATTATTTAAAAATAAAATATATTACTCCCTCTATCCCATTTTATATGGCACCCTTTCCTTTTTGATCCATCCCAAAAAGAATATCACGTTACTCTAATTAAAAATAATTTAACCTTTAAATTCTCGTCTACCTTTAATGAAATGATTTTTAACCACACATTATTAGTTTGTGAATTTTTGTGGCCACTAGGGGTAATTGGCAGAGTCCGTTCCGACTGACCGGCGACTGTCGTTCTTCTGCCACTAATACTCGCCACAAAGATTATGGGAATTATGAAAAATAATCCCTAATTCACCGACGAAATCAGATCCAAATCGGAGAATTCTACAAACTCGAAAACAATTCGTTTACTTTAATAAGAATCAAGGCTCTTTTTTGGATTTCAATTGATTCGATAGTTCGATTCAGGTTTGGTCGTCTCTGTTATTCTTGCTTGCACACCGACGACATTCAAGACTCCTCGACTGACGGAATTCTCCAGCAAAGGGTCAGTATTTCAGATTCCGATGAGTTACGGGACTCTTCGGCAAAGGGTTGGTACTCCAGATTCCGACGAGCGAAGGGACTCTCCGGCAACTTTCCAGTCAACCTTCACTGTCTGCATTTCCCAGATTTCGACGCCAGTACTCTATTCAGAATTCCAGAGGACGTCCACTCATCTCCATAACCTACAGAGTTTTCCGACGATTTAGGGTATTTTCTGGCGACGCCAAGTTCCAATTTCAATCAGATTCTTTTAAAAGACAACGCTATTCAAGTGATATCTTCCACTTTCCCATTCATATATATTTCTTGTTCAAATTTCTGCCATCGCTTGTTTCCGCTTGTCTCAATTCTGCCATTTCTAATAGTTTGTGAATTTTCTGGTCATTGTTTATCTCCAAATTGTTCACATAAACTTTCTCCTAGACCCAATTTGCTTATATAATATCATAATAATCCAAACTATTGTTCTTAATAGTTACATATATAATATCTTTACTGTTCTTGGATGCCAATTTTTTACTGTTCTTTATTTCTGTCTTGAATGGAATATTGATTGTTTTTGGATGCCTATTGTGATGGTTCTTGACTGCTTATTGCTAGCATTATTTCATAATTTTGATGAGTATTCGTGATTGTCTGTTGATAGCATTGTTTCATAATTTTACTACTGTTGTATATTGTTGTATATTGTTGTATACATATTACCTAGCATACTGTTTGTTGAAAAAATTACTTAGCATATTGTTGCTGTATTGTTGCATAATACTGTTTGTGGGTAGTTTGCTGGTATTGTTTAGTATTCCTTGTTTATAAAATTGCAAGTGTATAATACTGTTATTCTTTATTATGACATGTACTTGTTTGTAAGGATTATCAGTTTTGTAGTTTAGTGGCGTCAGGAGATAATGTTAGAATAGGGTCATGTCGTCGGTCGGGCTCGGAGGTAAGGGGTAGGGGTGGCAAGAGAGTCACGGGCTTATTTAAGTTAAGGATAACATCGTGGAATACAGGGTCACTAACAGGGAAGTCCATAGAATTAGTAAAATATTTTAAAAAGAAACATATAAATATAGCGTGTGTCCAGGAGACCAAATGGGTGGCACCAAAGCACGGGATGTGGATGAGTTTAAACTGTGGTACTCGGGTGGTTCTAGGGACAGAAATGGTGTAGGTATCCTAGTAGACGAGAATCTTAGGGATTATGTGGTTGACGTTAGGAGGGTTAATGATAGGATGATGTTTATCAAACTCGTGGTTGGTAGACATGTAGTGAACGTAGTTAGTGGTTACGCGCCCCAAGTAGGCCTAGATGGGGAAGTCAAAAGGCTCTTTTGGGAGGATCTGGATGAGGTTGTGCGAGACATATCGGAGACAGAAAAAATCTTCATTAGGGGTGACTTTAATGGGCATATCGGGGCAACTACTAGCGAGTTTGAAGATGTTCATAGAAGCTTTGGTTTTGGGGAGAGGAATGGAAATAGGACGTCTCGCTTAGATTTTCCAAAGCCTTTGAGTTAGTGATTGCTAATTTGTGTTTCCCAAACGGGGAAAACCACCTAATTACCTTCCATAGTACGATAGCTAAGACTCAGAAAGATTACCTACTTCTCCAAAAGAGTGATAGAAGTCTATCTAAGAATTGCAAGATTATTCCGAGTGAAAATATTTCTATTCAACATAGACTTTTAGTGATGGATGTGGAGATCAAGAGAGAAAAGAAGAAGAAAGTCATGTATGCCCAAACTAGGATTAGATGGGGAGGCCTTACTCCAGCCCATTTTCGCAAGATGGAAGAAAAGTTGAGAAACTTAGAGGCGTGGAGTAGTGAAGGTAATATGAACGGTATGTGGAACACGACAGCTGGTTACATAAGAAAGGTAGCTACCGAGGTATTAGGGGTTTCGAGAGAGACCTTTGGTGGACGTCAAGGAGATTGGTGGTGGAATGATGAAGTTCAGGGCAAAGTGAAAGATAAGAAGGCCACTTACACAGAGTGGTTAGAGTGTAAGAATGAAGATGAAAAGCAAAAGCTTAAGGTAATCTATAAGACGGCCAAGTCAGAACCAAAAATGGCAGTGATGAAGGCTAAGTAGCATCATTTGAGCGCCTTTATGAAGAGCTTAGTGATAAAGGCGGGGACAAAAGATTGTATAGGCTCGCTAAAACAAGAGAAAGGAAAGCTCGAGACTTGGACCAAGTGAAGTGCATAAAAGATGAGAAGGGCGAGGTGTTGGTGGATGAAACTTCCATTAAATTAAGGTGGCAAGCTTACTTTCATAAACTCTTAAATGAAAAAAGAGATAGAGATATTGAGCTGGGTAAGTTGGCACACTCCGAAAACCATCGTGATTTTGGTTATTGCAGGCGGTTCAGAGTTGAGGAGATAAGATGGGCTATTAGTAGGATGAAAAGAGGGAGGACGATCGGGCCCGATGAGATTATGGTAGACTTTTGGAAGAACATGGTCAAGGATGGCATAGAGTGGTTGACTAGAATGTTCAATGCTATCATAAAGACTGCCAAGATGCCTGATGAATAGAGAAGGAGTACAATGGTTCCATTGTACAAGAATAAGGGGGATATTCAAAACTGTAACAATTACAGGAGTATCAAGTTGTTAAGCCACAGTATAAAGGTCTGGGAGAGAGTAGTGGAGATGAGGATGCGAAGAGTAGTATCTATCTCGGAGAATCAGTTTGGATTCATGCCGGGGCGGTCAACCACTGAAGCAATTCATCTTATTCGGAGGTTAGTGGAGAGAAGTATAGGGAAAGAAAGGAGGACCTTCATATGATGTTCATTGATCTCGAGAAGGATATGACAAAGTCCCAAGAGATGTCTTATGGAGGTGTCTAGAGGTGAAAGGTTTCCCAATGGCATATATCAAGGCGATTAAGGACATGTACGATGGAGCCAAAACTCGGGTAAGAATGGTGGGGGGAGACTCAGAGTATTTTCCTTTTGAGATGGGACTCCATCAAGGATCTGTGTTGAGCCCTTTCTTATTTGCCTTGGTGATGGATGAGCTAACGCGATCTATCCAGGAGGAGGTACCATGGTGTATGCTATTTGCTGATGACATAGTACTGATTGATGAGATTCGGACTAGAGTTAATGATAGGTTGAAGGCCTGGAGACACATTTTGGAGTCGAAAGGATTCAAATTGAGCAGGACCAGAACTGAAAACTTGGAGTGCGAATTCAGTGATGAAGCAAACTTTGATGTGAGGCTTGCCACTCAACCTATCCCCAAGAGGGAAAACTTTAAGTATATGGGGTCCATCATCCAGAATAGTGGCGCTATCGACGATGATGTCAGACATCGTATTGGGGAAGCATGGACTAAATGGAGGCTTGTATCTGGAGTATTGTGTGATAAGAAGATACCACCTAAACTCAAAGGTAATTTTTACAGATTGGTGGTTAGACCATCTTTGCTGTATGGGGTGGAGTGTTGGTCATTCAAAAATGCACATGTCCAGAAGATGCATGTCGCGGAGATAAATGTGTGGTCACACAAGGAGTGACAAGATTAGGAATGAGATCATTCGGGAGAAGCTTGAGGTGGCTCCGGTGGCTGATAAGATGTGGGAAGCGAGACTGTGATGGTTTGGACATGTGCAGAGAAGGAGTACCGATGGTCCTATTAGGAGGTGTGACAGGTTGGTTTTAGGAGCTACACGGAGGGGGAAAGGTAGACCGAAGAAGTATCGGGGGAGGTGATCAGACATGATATGTCGGAACTTGATCTCACTAAGGACATGACCCTAGATAGAAAGAAGTGGAGGTCGCGAATTAGAGTAGTAGACTAATTGTCCTTTCTTTTACTTTTTGTCATATCTAGTTTATTATGCTTATGGATTTTTGAGACGAGGGTTCTCAGGAAACAGTCTCTCTACTCCTATGAGGTAATGGTAAGTCTGCGTACATTCTACCCTCCCTAAACTCCACTTGTGGGATCCCATTGGGTATGTTATTGTTATTCTTAACCACATAAATATCTTAGAATAATTTTTAGATCATAAATTTTAAAAATTTTACTTTTTCTTAAATATTATATTAAGTCAAAGATATCACTTTTAATAGACTAAAAAGAAGTAGGGCATCCTTTTCTTATAAGGGAATAATATATTTTAAGAAAATTTTAAAAAGTGAAACAGAAAAGAGAAGAAAATAGTTTGAAATGTCAGCAAAAGAGTTTTACTTTATGCATGCGTGAAGATGGAGGCAGAGATTCCTGTAGTAAAGCTGCTCAAACGGTGGAGTAGTCGAATAGGGATGCACGTGTTGCCACGTGATAGGAGGCCATCTTCAAAAAGTTGGTGTCGATATATAATATTTAATGGTGTACGTGGATTAGTTCGGTTTGATTTTATATATTATTTATTTATTTTATTTATTTTTAATTTTTAAGTATGTTAAATTAATAAAAAATCAATAAAATAATTTTTATTAATTTTAAATTTTTAATGGTTTAATTTTTAATTTACTCGATAAGGATAATAATAAGAATTTATATTAATAAAAGCAGATAAAGTACAAAAGAGTAAAGACTAAAGATATAAATAATAAAGTGGGTAATTAATCACTTAAGTATGGTAGAGATTAAAATAGATAAAGTACTGTTATACTATTCTGTTATTATTAAATTACTAATATTTAATATTAATGAAGGGATAAAATAATAAATTATTATAATTTTATTGAGTATCAATTTACCCAATAATAAAAAATGATATCAAATCGATAACCCAATAATTTTTTTTCTCAACATCATTAAAAATTCGATAACCTAATAACCCAATAACAATAAATCAATAACATTTTTATCTATTCGATTTATTGATCGATTCGATTTTTGCACACCCCTAATTTAATACAACATTCAATATATATAACATATCTACTGTTTTTAAATTAGAAATAGTGAAAGATTAAGAAGAAAAATACTCAAGTCAATAAAATTTATGGTGTATTCTTCAGATATTTAATCTTTTCCTATATTGAAGATTGTGGATTATTTACTCATAAATATTTTATAGATGGTGGTACCTCAAACTTTAGTAAATTCAAAAAATTGTATCAAAACTAGATAAAGACTCTACTTTATTTATAAGAAAATGTATGAAAAAAAAAAGGAGAAAATTATGTGTGTATGTATGTATAAAGACAAAACTCCTTGTTAATAGCCAATAAAGTGTACTATGAAAAGGTGTTATTGTGTTTTATCATAAAAGTTACAATCATTTAAAAAAATCACAATCTTTAGGTCATAGTCATTTAAAAAAATAGCGCTTCTTTAAAGAAGTCACGATTCTTTATTTTTTATTCACACCTTCTAAAATCCAACATATAACATACTATCATTAAATAGGGATGGCAATGGGCAGGGTGAAAGTGGGGTGAGATGGATGCGAGGTGGTTTGAGCTCAATCCACAAATGTTCTAAATTTACTAATTATAAAAATTTAATTTTCTTCGAATTCCTATGTGGTTCTTTACATCCGTAACTCGTCTCACCTCGCCCTATTGGCATCCCTACATTTAGAGGATAAGCACAATGAATATTTTCTTCTTAACCAGAAATCTTAGATTCGAACTCTAGATAAAATTTTTAATAAAAAATATTTTCTTCAAATGAATTCTATACGATGCAAATATAAATTAATTAAATTTTAATATTATATCAAACCACAAATGAAAAAAAAATAAAAAGCACCGACTTTAATAGAAGGGGGTCTTAAAGGGGCATTTCGTCGTGGGTATGACGTGAGATACGAACGAAATGAATGAATATATAAATCCTTACAAAACGATAAAACCAGCTTTTTGCAGCTTCACACAATTCATTATCTCATTTGGGTCCACTAAAATCTGATGTAGACTCATCACCAAACATTTTTGATTGCTTTTTACGGAATTTCGAAATGGTAATCTAAAATTAAACGTACCCATACTTATCTCCAACTGGTTGCAAAGATTCTATGGACTCAAGAGTCTAATAGTTATTTATAAATTTATTTTTAATAATATAATTAAATATTTTTAAATTTTTTTAATTAAGTATAAATTTTTTAATAATTTAATTAAATACTATTTAAAAATTTTAATT
>JAABOM020056150.1:0-15319 GCA_011800125.2 Solanum clarkiae | reverse complement strand
CATACACACACACACATTAAAAACCAACATTTGAAAAACTAGCATCCAAAACATAAGTAAAAACAACATCCAATATAAAATATTTAAACAAATCTAAAAACCAACATAATAAATATATTGTCTAGCAGAAAGAACAAAGTATCCATATATAAAAGATAAGGGTTGGGGTCAAAAGTCAAAACATCATGGTGCTAAAAAATCGGTATCTGTGTAGTCCGTAGGGTCCTGGGTCACAACCTCCTCCTCAGCTATTTGGGTAGTAGCTATATGTAAACTACCCTCTCCATGTGAAGTCTGTTGCTCCCTATCTTTCTATATAGCCACTATTAGAACCGACTCTTGCACCTCCTCCTCTGGTATCAGCTCCTCCTCTGGTGCTGCTGTGTCATTAGACTTAGGCATCTTTTGGCTCAACTCTTGGTCATCTATCTTGAGCGGCCTCTTCCCATGAGTATGCGGGCGGTCAACTAACCAATCAAAAACCTGATAACCTGCCGGTACCACCTCCGCGACTGCAACAGGGGCTGCCAACATTACCAATAAGTCAGCCTTAAACTTGGCCAACTCCAGTGTCGCTACACTCGTGTTAGGAGGCCGAGTAGACTCAAGCCTCCTTTGGACTCTCGCCTCAAATACATCTATACAAGCATCCACCAATCTAACTCTCTCATCTACCAAATTATGGGCGACTGCCTTTACCCTCTCCTTTGAGTCCCGTACGTTCTGGCTAACCCATGGTCTGACATGAGCTACTAAAGCCTGTAGCCTGGTTTCCGCTATAGCCACCCTGTGAACTAGTGCCTGAAAAGCAACAACCGAGATAAGAGAATCTACCTGCATAGTGGATGATGCTGGTGCTGGAGTACTGGAGGATGGCATAGACTCAATCTCAACAGCTGGGGAAGGCTCTACCATAGCTGGAGTAGTATCGGTGGTAGCTGGAGTCGAACCCTGAGTCTGAGGCTCGATCCGGAATGGATCTGGGATGGCTGGGGAGCTGCATATTGTAGGGCCACCGGGTTCTCATCATATGCTGGTCCCGATGGGGGTCGATAGGAACACTCGCTGCACTGCACAATTGGTGGATCAAGACAGGGAATGACAGTTAGGTGCTTGTCTAGATGGCGGACTTGTGAATCTGCTCAGAGATAATCCAGGCCCAGTCTATCTCATAACTAGCTAGGATGCTGGCTTATAACATGGCTCACTCTAGGGAGATTACATTATCCGTGAAAGTATGCCGGATACGCCAATGGATAATTGACCACCAAAACTTGGCCCAGAAAGAGAGGTGGGCTTTTACTATCGGATCTGCGTGGTTTGTGACCCATATTGGCTCAAAACCCTCCTCACATATCTGGCTGGCTATCCACTGTAGTAGCTTGGTCTTAGCCCAACATCATTCTAACTGACTGCTCTCCTCATTTTGCCAATGCGACCATCGTACTATGCGGCGGACTAAAGCACTATGTAGGTGGCTCTAAACTGAATCTGTCAGATTGTTTCCTCCGAAATAGGAACTCTTTGACCCCGGACTGACACCACTCATAGTGTCGACTGCTCAATCGGCTTCATGTTCTTTGGCAGCCCTCGATAAAGTGTAGCAAGGTAGGCTGTATAAAACTCACGAACTACTTAAGGGGTATACTTTCCCATCTGCTATGTAGTCCATCATAGTCCGTGCCAGTCTAACTCCGTATCTACCCTGGTACTCTATCCAACCCAGAGTCGTTCAGCCTGGACTCCTCATAGAATTGTCGAACTGGTTTGCCATGTCCCTTTGGCTCTAACACCTAGTCATATATCTCCTTCATTCCTGCAACGCACTACTAGGGTCGGTTGGGAGATGTGATTGTACTTCTTTTTACTAGGCTTGTGAGGTGCTCTCAGGCTCTGACTTTGATCCTGAATATGTAGGGGTCATCTATAGTAAACTACTTCCAGAACCATCTCTGTCACCCTCTTGTTCCTCCTCTTCAGACTGGGAGGAACAACTCACTTCCATAGGTGTCTGGATTGTACAAGCCTGAGTCTGAGGTATATTAGCCTTGGGGTCTACTTTGACCCTGTGAACATCTAAAGACCCCTCAGATCTCTCAGTCTCGAAGGACTCATCCACCAACCTCCTTTGGAATGTTTGGATTACTCATTTATCCTTTGGAGTCATGATATCTGCAAACCAACACAATAACATGTGAGCTTCAAGATGTTTGATCAAACAACGCTCACATAACAAAGAATAAGAAACAAAAACACTTAAATATTGAAATCAAAAGAAAATTTCACTGATACTGCTGCAGGTCTATAACTACGAGGTACAACTACAACTCATAGGATGTCCTATGAGTCATACTCTAGCCTCGTAGCACTAAGGTTTTTGAGAAAAATGCAATCTAAAATCAGATATAAACTGCAGTTATGATGCGTAGGGTAGCCTATGAGTTGTAGTCTGGCCTCGTACCTCATTCCAAAGGCATTTTTGAAATCCCAATCAGACTCACGAGACCCCTACCACGAGTCGTAGGTAGGTCTCGTATGAGGAATGTGAAGGAACCATAGGTGAATGGTGCCTACTACAAGGAACCACTACGACTCGTAGGGGATCCTACAGTCGTAGGGGGGCCTCGTAGCTGGAAATAAAAGGCACCTGTAGTGCCTGTAACATTCCCACATGAACCACAAACAAATTAAACACAAACCAAGAATTGGCAGTTATAAGAGAAATACAATAAATTTGACAAACAAGTAGACCCACTACAACATTAAGCAGTTATAACAACCATTACCCCCAAAGATCAAAGTCAATCCTACATTACATCAAGCAAAACAAATTTCATCTCCAAACTCACACTTGTTATCAACAAAACATTCCATCGAGATCCAAGTGAAATTCAAACACTTTCAATTAAATCCAACAATATGTGGTATATGAACACACCCACACTTTCCAAACTCCCATTTCGAAAATAATTTGCGCAATGTTCAGAAAACAATTAAGCATTACATTTACGGGACTATTATACTCATAGCTACGCCCACCCACACAATAATTCTGAACCCAGTTTAATTCATAGCATCATTTTCAAAGCACTCAAACCCTAGTTTTCATGTCTAGACTAAAGCATCAACACCACATAGGTATGAATCTTCATGATTAAATCAGATATATAATCATTTAAAGAATGAAACTCACCACAATAGTGCGTTAAAATTAACCACAAAGCTTACCTAATGGTAGAAGAATTGAACCAATGCAAAGTAGATGGAAAAATATGGCAATACCCTAGAGAATGGTGTCCTCACCGGAAAATGACATGGCTAACTGGGATTGTGATCGAAATAATGAATGAGGGAGAGGAATTTGGCTTTTCTCGGTTGCTTAGGGTTTATGAACTAAATTTAGAGGTCAAATTTTATTTTAACCCCTTTTATATCAAAATCGAGCCGCCTTTTAAAAGGTTACAAATCGGGGCTATGAGACCCTGACTACGAGTCGTAGTGTATCCTACGGCTTGTAGGTCTCGATCTCATAGCAGATCCAACACTTAGAAAAAATCAGAATTCATACCTGGGCATTATGAACCCCACTTACGACTCGTAGGAGACCCTATGAATCATAAGGTTGGCTCATAGTGTGTGTGCCAACTTTTGATGCTCACTTCTTCCCTCTATGAGGCATGAATGTGAGTCGTCGTATTGACTATGACTCGTAGGCCTACTTATACAGGTTTCTCCAAGCACCAATTTTTTCACATCTTTAGTTCTTAGATTTCATCTGCAGGCTAAGTCTCAAAACACAACAATCTTCAAAATATCACAACTACATCAATGTCTTTCAAAGTTAAAACAAAACAACACCTTACTACCTAAAAATTTCAAAAACTAAATAATTTTAAAAAGAAACTAAAAATCATCACATATGCTTGGGTTGCCTCCCAAAGAGCGCCTTGTTTAACGCCATGGCTCGACTTTGTCTTCATCCTTCATCAACAATCATCAAGAGACCAAACCTCACTCTTCAATTCATCAGGATGCTTCATTCACTGGCGATGTCGAACACAACCTCTACATCATTGACCCTAAACCGAAGTTGACCCGAATCCATATCTACAAGAACTCTCCCATTGGCCAGAAATGGTCTTCCCAAAATGATGGGCACCTCAAAATCAACCTCATAATCAAGGATCACAAAATCCATGGGAAAGATAAATTTATCAACTTTAATGAGCACATCAAGAAGTATTCACTCTTACTTTTGGATCGTTCAATTCACCATGAGCTATCGCAATCGCATTAGACTCAGAGTACCAAGGCCAAGCTTTTTTAATACGGAAAGAGGCATTATATTGATGCTCGCTCCTAAATAACACAATGCTCTTGCAAATTCAACATCACAAATGGTGCAAGGATGGTGAATGCACTGGTGTCCTCTCATTTTTAACAAGGTATTTGGTCATGATCGCACTACATTGTTGGAGCTGCTTTGTGAACTCTTGGCTCAAAGTGAGTTTCTTTGTCACCCAATCCTTCATATACTTGGCGTACCCGGGCATCTTCTCCAAAGCTTCTAGAAGGGGAATGTTGGTGGATAATTGCTTCAACATCGAGAGGAAGTGTCTGAATTTGCCCTCCTCTTCTTTTTTCTTAAGCGTTTGAGGGAAAGGAGGAGGACACTTTGGAATTGACTTAATTTTTTGGTGGTCATTCACCTCTTCTCTTTGGATCCCAACAATCTCCGGACCTTCTCCCTCAACCACAACTTCACCTCCAATACCCTTCTCATCAACTTCATCCATAATTACCAGCATAGGGGTATCTATGGTGCTTTTGCCACTCCTAGTCATGACTGCCAAGCAATACCCTTCATTTTTTGTATTTTGAACCATATTGCTTGGTAAGGTTCCCTTTTGGCATTGGTTCAATTGCGAAGAAACTTGCCCAAATTGTTGTTCTAGTTGCTTAATCGCCATAGACTAAGACTCTGTTTTTTGGTTAATACTTGAAATATCCACTTTCATTCCCTTCAAGGTCTCATCTTGGTGATAAACTCTCTTCACCAACTTGTCAAACATCTCTTCAAGCCTTGAAGTGCTTGGTAAGATATCATAATTGGGGGGCGGCACATAAGGACCATTCCTATAACCATCTATTCTACCCCATTAGTCATCCGAAACCCTATCCCTTTCATAGTAGCCACCTCGGTTATCTCTGTAAGCACCATCAAGATTGTAGTTTCGACCTTAATTCCCGGAACCTTGCCTCCAATAGTCCGAGTTGGACCTTTAGGGGTTATTCCGAAAACCCGCCGCTTGGTTACTCACGAAGCAAGTATCTTCATCAAAGAATGGATCTTTATATATGGGAGCCTTAGAAGGTTAGTTAATGACCACTTGGACACTTTCTTGTTTTTGCTTCAATACCAAGTCAATACTTGTGCGAAGTTGAGCAAGTTGATCTATGATCTCTTCATTAACCTTTGCTTCCTCATTGTTGGTGTTGACCGCAAAGGAAGTCTTCATTACACCTTTCTCTTGTTGACCCCATGCTCTATTTCTTTAACAACTTGCTCCATCCTCGCGGCTATCAATGCAAAAGGTTGGTCAAGAAACATGCCTTCCATGATTGTGTCGGCATAAGCTTGACTATTCTCGTCAAGTGCTCAATAGAAAATCTCAATCAAGGCATCATCAACAATCTTGTGATCAGGGACTATCCTTAAGTATTTGGTACATCTCTCCCATGTCCTACTAATAGAGTCACCGAAAAATTGCTCAAAGTTGTTTATTTGATCTTTGAGCTTTAGCTTCTTTGATTTTGGGAAATATCTTTATAAAAATACTCTTTGAAGCTCTGCTCAACTTGTTATGGTACTCGGAGGAAGCTCAGACAGCCACATAGCTGCATTGCCCATCAATGACAATAGAAACACGCTCAAACTAATGGCATCAAAAGAAAGATTATTTGTCCCCATGAAACTCTTGCAGACAAAAATCACATTATGGAGATGACTGTGGGGATCCTCTGAAGGCAGCCCTGGTGAACAATCCACAATTTTGGAGCATTTGAAGTAACCCACTTGACACTGAGAACTTAGCATCTGCCAATAATGAACGAAACACTATAGGACCAGTAACGTCCATGGCCATAGGGTTCAAGCGATATTGGTTCCAACCAAAAGCATTCTCGTTGAAATCCTTAAGTTGTTACAGATCATCCCTCGGGAGTAGATTATCTTTTCTTCCCATATCATCATTCATATTTATTACTTCCTCAACTGCGATATCCTCATTCACTCGAGTCGTTCTTTTAAAAAGTCGACGGATCTCCAAATTGATCGGAGCTAAGGAATTGCCTTGGCTCCTTATGTTAGTCATACAACCTAGTATACCCTGCAAGTAAAGTCAAACAATAAAAACAAAACAAAAGTAAAATACAAGAGAGTCTAGAAATTAATACTTGAACTAACTAATAGTTAAATCAAGTCTAAACCTACTTGTATTCCCCGGCAACGGCACCATAATTTTTAATGATGTCATGCTCCAACAAGAAAGCGGTCTCTATCAGCAATTAACCTAACCGAAGGCTAGGCTTGAATCCACAAGGAATAGAGTGTTTGACTACAAGAATTCACTATCAATCATTTCGTGTATTTATAACTAAAATCTCTAAATAGGGGAGGTTTTTGTGATTCAAGAACAAAAACAAAAATAAACACTATACTATGACCCAAGAAAAACACTTAATTTTAGGGACAACTTGGGAATTGTATTCCACATGGTTCATTGACTTGATTATCCTAGACAACATAACGACAATTGGAAATTCACATGCAGGATGGTATCTTAGGTTCTTCCAGCCCTTTTCTGAAGGTGAAGGTCGAATTTCACCATGGCGCTTGGTCGGCAACCATGGTATGTCATCTAACCATTACGTATTGTTCCAGTCAACCTCCCCTTGGTCAGGTTTTGTTGATTAAACAAGAGCACATCAATTGAATCATGTTATCTACTTCCCTTTTCCTATTCATCACTACCTTGGTCGGGATCGTGATAGCAGATGCGGTTTGGTGTTGGCCACCACCAAACAACAATCAAAATGAAGGGAAATAGAGAATACATGCAAAATCCCAATCGTAGAAATGTAATCAACCTAGGTCATCTCAAGTCAACTACCCATGGTTCCCACAACCCCAAGTTGTGGGTACTTAGGTACTCATGGCTAAGGCAAAACCAACAAAAATGTAAATACAAGACATAGTTGAGAATTTTACCCAAAGCAATGAAGAATAAAGACACCACAAGTTGAAAACCACAAGCTTGATATATTGATAATGAGTACAAACAAAGATTTTCAATCTCCAAAAGTGGGGTTTATTCTAAAACCCTAAAATATTCTTTAGAGAATATTCAAAGGTGAAGTTTAATGTTTAAAATCTGGGATCCCTCAAATAAAACCCTAACTTAAAGTATTTATAGTATTTACAAATTACCCTATAAATTACATAGAAAAGATAGTTAACAACTGGTATGCCTCACAGGTATGACTCGTAGGGTGACCTACGATTCGTAATCGGGGTCTCGTATCAGGTTCTTGGCATTTCGGACTCAACTAATATGACCCACTAGAACTAGTATTGCTTGAGCTACGACTTATATGCTCCTCTCGTAATCGAGGCCTTCAGTTTTTTGGTCCAATGTTTTGGCTCTCTGTTTCCTACTATGAGTCCACCTATACGAGTCGTGGTGACACCTACGACTCGTAGGATGGCCTCGTAGGGCTGAACTCCACTTAGCAAATTTCTGATTTTTAATCTCTATTTTTTGCTATGGAATCACCATACGACTTGTAGCTTGGGCTATGACTCATAGGTGAGCTCGTATATCCTGTGCTTCAGCAAAATCTCCAATTTTCCTCCCAAATCATGCCAACCTACCTTTTCTGCAATAACAACACAAAAACACATAAAACCCATAAAATGTCGCATTAAGAACTCACAAAATTCCTTGTTTTAGGCGTCAAATGTGTTGTATTTTGGTAGCACATCTGAACCTCTTCATAAGTCAAATTGTCTTCAACAACACCCATAACATCTAAAGGAACAATAGCACTTGGGTCACCCACACACTTCCTCAACATGGACACATAGAACACTAGATGAACCATATTCATATCATTAGCCAACTCAAACTCATAGCACACCTTACTAATCCTCCTCAACACCCTATAAAGTCCCACAAAACTTGCACTCAATTTATCTTTTTTACCAAAACGAACCACACCCTTCATGAGTGAGACATTGAAGTAGACCCAATCACCAACCTTAAATTCAAGATCCCTTCTCTTCACATCGGCATAGGACTTATGTCAACTTTGGGTTGTTGTCAACCTTTTCCTTATCATCCTTACCTTCTTCATGGCCTCTATGACCAAGTTCGGTCCTAACAAAGCCATCTCCACCACCTCAAACCATCCAGCCGGGGATCTATAACGTCTACCATAGAGATTCTCAAAAGGAATCGTACCAATGCTAGAACGGTAGCTATTATTGTAAGCAAACTCAAGGAGTGGTAGATGATCATCCCAACTACCATTAAACTCCAAAACGCAATCTCTAAGCATATGCTCAAGAATTTGGATAATTCTTTCAGCTTGTTCATCCATTTAAGGGTGAACGATCGTACTAAGCTCAACCTTGGTACCAAGACTTCTTTTGAAGGACCTCCAAAAGTGAGAAGTGAATTGAGCACCACGATCAGATATATATGATAGACAAGGGCACCTTATGCATTCTAACCAGTTCATCAATGTACAAATTAGCATAATCTTTGGTACTATAGGTAGTTTTGACCGGTATGAAATGAGCCAATTTTGTCGCTCTATCAACCACAACCCAAATGGAGTAAAAATGTCTTCTAGTCTTAGGAAACCCAACTAAAAAATCCATGTTAATTTCCTCCCACTTCCAAGTAGGAATCTCTATATCTTGGGCTACGCTACCTGATCTTTGATGTTTGGCTTTGACTTGTTGGCAATTATGGCAACCAAATACAAACTTAGCAATATCTCTCTTCATGCCACCCACCAAAATACTTCCTTCAAATCTCTATACATCTTGGTAGAATCGGGATGAATAGAATAGTAATATTTATTAGCCTCATCAAGAATCTTCTCTCTCAAGTCATCAACACAAACCACACACAATCTACCTTGGTACCTAAGGGCACTATCTCCCCCTTGGGGCAAAACCTCCACTTTACCATCTCTCACCAAGGCCTTCAATTCTAACATGCGGTCAAGATCTTGCTTTGCCTTCACCCTCCTCAATCAATGAAGATTTTGGGCTATCAACAACCACAATACCACCATTATCAACCTCCTCCAACCTAACTCCCAATCTAGCCAACCGATGGACCTCTCTAACCACCTCCTAAAAGCATGTGTGCTAGGCAACCCATACACACCCTACTAAAAGCATTGACCACAACATTAGCCTTACTGAAGTGATAAAGCACACTCATATCATAATTCTTAAGAAGCTCTAACCATCTTCTTTGTCTCAAGTTAAGATCTTTTTGAGTGAACACATATGGGAGGCTCATATGATCAGTGAACACATCAATATGCACCCCATACAAATAATGATGACAAATTTCCAAAGTACATACCACGACAGCCAATTCAAGATCATGGGTAGGATAATTCTTTTCAAGGCATAATCTATCACTTTATCATTTTGTATCAAAACACAACCCATACCAATTCGTGAGGCATCACAATACACAACAAATCCTTCCAACCCTTCCGGTAGAGACAAGATAGGAGTGGAGACAAGCTTATCTTCATGGTTTAGAAACTACTTTTACACTCATCGATCTACATAATTTTGCCTTCTTTTGGGTCAGCTTAGTTACAAGAGAAGCAATAGAAGAAAACCCATTCACAAACCTCCAGTAATAACCTACTAATCCCAAGAAGCTTCTAATGTACGATGGAGTCAAAGATCTAGGCCAATTTCTTATCACCTCCGTATTTTTATGATCCATTTTAATACTATCATCGAACACCACATGACCTAGAAAGGCAACCTATTTCAACCAAAACTAACATTTCTCATACTTACCATACAACTTCTCTTCCCTTAATTTTTGCACTACCCTCAAGTGATCCACATGTTCCTCCTCACTATGGGAATGGATCAAGATATCATCAATAAAAACTACCACAAACACATCAATGTAGGGTTTAAAGACCTTATTCATAAGATCCATGAAGATAGTCGGTGCATTACTCAACCCAAAAGACATAATCACAAATTCATGGTACCCATACCTAGTCAAAAAGTTTGTCTTGGGAATGTCACACTCCCTTACTTTCATTTTATGATACCTGGATCGAAGACTAATCTTAGAGAAGTGACTAGCCCTTTGAAGTTGGTTAAAAAGATCATCAATCCTTGGTAGAGGGTACTTATTCTTGATGGTGACTCTAGTAAGTTGTCAGTAATCAATACACATTCTAAGAGAACCATCTTTCTTCTTCACAAACAAGCCCGGTGCACCCCAAGGTGATTGGCTAGGCCTAAAAGACCCTTCTCTAACATATCCCTAAATTACTCTTTCAATTCTTTTAACTTCGCTGAGGCCATATAGTAAGGGGGAATAGAAATGGTTTGAGTATTGTGAAGGGGTCTAAGCCAAAGTCTATTTTCCTTTTGAGAGGAATACTGGGAAGCTCATTAGGTAAGACATCAAGGAACTCAAACCGACTCTACAGAAAGGACTTTGGACTCAACATCCCTAACCCTCACAAGATGATAGAGAAACCCCTTAGAAATCAACTTTTGGGCCTTGACCACCACATCAGGACTCTCCCACTCAAGAACCGATACATTACGGAATTAGAATTTGACACTACGGTTTCTACAATCAGTAGAGGCATAATATACTTGCAACCAATCCATCCCAAGAATGACATCAAAATCCACCATATCCAACTCAACAAGATCACAAGGCAATATTTTATGCAAGATGCAAATGAGACAATTTTTACAGACCCTTCTAGCAACAATTGATGCATGAACAAGAGTAGGCACCTCATAAGGCTCACAAAATAATTCGGGTTCAATATGAAACTTTTTGGCAACAAAAGGACTAACAACAGAAAGAGTGGCACCTGGGTCTATCAATGCATAGACATCAAATTTAAGACTTTCAACATTCCGATAATGACATCGGGCACCTCATCTACCCCTTTCCTCCCTTGAAGAACATAGAATCGATTGTGCCTTGGGCACCACCTTGTTGACCTCCTCTTCCCGTAGGAACTGCATTCGCACTTCGACCTTGTGGACGACCATCTATACTCTTATGTTGTGCACATGGACAATCAATCACCTTGTGACCTACTTCACCACACCCATAACAAGCAATAGTATCCTTCATACATGGGCCATCATAGCCACGACCACATCCTGGGCACCTAGCATTAGGCACCATACCACCATCACCTTAGACCATTGGGTTGTCATTAGAAAACCTTTTAGTAGGAGCATTGGAAGACCCTTGTCCTTGATGAGACCGTCCACCCTGGGGACTTTGGAATCGACCTTCAAATTAGGCCTTCTTAGCGTCATTACCTCTTCTCTTTCTCAACTTTTCCCCCTCCAATTGTTCAGCATAAGTCATGAGGCGGGGCAAGTACGTATCACCTATCAACATAGCGGCACAACATTCTTCATTTACCAAGTAGGAATCCTAGACCTTGGCTCGGTCACCAATTGTGGAGAATATTCAGAGAGTTGGTCGAACTTGAGGACATACTCCCTCATTCTAATGGACCCTTGCTTCAAATTCATGAATTCCATCATTTTGGTCTTCTATCTTAGAATGTCACATTCACTTACTTTCAATTGGTGATAGCCTGATCTGAGGTCTATCTTAGAGAAAATAGTAGCACCCTGAAGTTGGTCGAACAAATCATCAATCCTCGGAAGGGGTGCTTATTCTATACTGTCACCTTATTAATTAGTGGTAGTCAATACACATCCTTAGAGAACCATTCTTCTTTCACACAAACAAGACCGGAGCACCCAATGGAGAGACACTCGGCCTTATGAATACTTTGTCCAACAAGTCCCTCAAATTACTCCTTTATCTCTTTCAACTCAGTAGGGCCATCCTATATGGTGGAATAGAAATAGTTTAGGTGTCAGCAAGAACATTAATTCCGAAGTCGATCTCCTTATTAGGAGGAACTCTGGGAAGATCCTCCAGAAACTCGCACATAATGGGGACAGACTCAAGAGTTGGTGGCTCAACATCATCAAACTTGACTCGTACGAGGTGATAACTACATCTTTTAGAAATTAGTTATTAGGACTTGAGGTAAGAAATAAACTTATCCCTTGGCACAATAGAATCTCCCTTCCACTCAATAATATTCTCATTCAGAAACCAACACTTGACATTCTGAATTCGGCAGTTGATAGAGGCATAACAGGTGTGAAGCCAGTCCGTAACAAGGATCACATCAAAATCAACTAACTCAATCAAATCAACAAGAGTATCCAATGATTAATGGACACCACACAATCTCTATAGATGCCCTCAGCTTGAATGAACTCACCAACAGTAGTAGAAACAGAAAATGGCTCAAGAAAACACTTAGGAATGACATGATCCAAAAAAGTGCCCTAAAATGTACCTCAAATTGCCCATAATTGTAAATTTCATTTATCTCAAAATTCATACACAATATCCAAAATACGACTTCATATTCTTGTTTAGGGGTTCAAAATTAGGGGGGAAGGTCTAACCCTGATTTAAGAGCAAAAGATTAGCAATTATGATTTTTCAAGTGACAAATTCCACTGAGCATTCCGCGCCCCTGGCCGGACGAGCCAAGGGCGCGCAGATGAAGAGGAGTTGTCTTTGCATCTTCTCCACGACAAAGAGAGGTGTATTTTCTGTCCAGTGATTTTCTGTGCGGTCCAAGACTATTAAGTCTTGGGCCTAAGTGTTCTCAAACATGTTTTTACCTATACTTCGCCTTATTTCACACTCATATCATCCTAAACATTTCCCAAAACTTACTTAAACATTTAGCCATATTTTTACTACAAAATTCAAGTCTCAAACCCTCATCTAGAAATAAGGATTTCCTTTAAGTTTCTTCTTCAAGCTTCAAGTATCCATCTCCAATCTTCATCAAGTTCATCCCCAAAGCTAAGCTATGTCAGTTTCTTTCATGGGTAACTTTCACCCATGATACCCGAGCGTCTTTTTAGTCAAATTACATCATTTAAAGTTAATTTATAAATGGGTCTTGCTTATTATGAAATTCACTTTACTCTATATTAAAGCTATGCGAAATTGTGACTGTTTTGCTATGTTTTGAGCTATAAATCTTTGATCTATTATAAGATTTTGGAAGAGCGTTTGATGTATTTTCCTTGAGGGTGTTGCAAGGTGCTGATTGATGGTTTTACAATGGATTTTCTTGCATGATTTCATCTCTATATTTCATGGTTTTATACTATCATTACACACTCTCTAAGTGTTTGATAAAATGTTCGGATATGGTTTCTTGAGGAGTTCAAGGTCCAAAGTATGAGATATGATTTGATTGACTATATGATGATGAAATGAGCTTATGTATATGACATAGTCTATATAAAGTGTTGCATTAAACCATACCAGATCTGTGGGGACAAGAGCCCGGGTCACCAAGGTGGGGGTTTGTACTCATCAACCATGTGAGCGGTTTGTACTTCGCCACTGTGGTGATAAGGTGTGATTATCATCAACCGTATGAGGGGTTTGTAGCACACCACTAGGGTGATGGGGTTAAACCGTAATCAACCATCAAGGGATTTGTACCTTTAAAATTTAGCTTGGTCTCTTCTACAAATATGATATCCTATATGAACATGAGCTACTTAAGAATGTTTTACTTATGAGATGATTATACATACCATATTATTATGTTATGCCTATTGCCTAACGTTATGCATTTTGACTATGATGCCTAATTATTATTGCATTGCATCTTACATACTTAGTACCTACAGACGCACTAACACATACTCTTGCCTATATGATATCACCATGTAGGAACCAGCGCCCAAGTTGATCATCCTCTTACTCCACATGGCTAGTTTGATACTACTCAAGCTAATTGGTGACTCCTCCATTTCGGGGACCGTAGTCTATGTTGATTTTGTTATGTATTGGGACATTCTTCTTTATTGTCTATTTTGACTATGAGGGTGAGCCCGATTGCTTTGTCTTGGCCCCCGCTCTTATCTATGTATTAGAGGTGTTTGTTGGACATGTTATATATCTATGCTAGGAGCCTTGATACTATTGTTCTTGATGTCCATGATATGAAAGTGCTTTCCCTTCTCCCCGGTCGCCCCACTTTATTATCTCTTGATGCTTGTTTTTATTCCTTCCACGACCAAGGATGTATAGTGATGTTCAAAGATGCTTGCTTGTATTCCCCTTGTACTGTGACACGTCTAGGCCCTAGGCCTGGGTCGTGATAAACTTGGTATTGGAGCACTAGGTTGATAGATCCTCAGAGTCCAACATACCATGTCGATTAGAGTCCTATTCATGATTTTGAAGTGCGCTATGATTATGAGTAGGAGGCCACGAGATGTTGTAGGAAATATTTCCCTTCTTCATATTCTAAGTTGTGCTATAGAGTTGTGGTGAGTTTTTCCCCCTAACAATTGTTCTTTGCTATGCTAGATCATATCAAATACTCGAGGAAGAAGGGTCCAAACTCCTGAAGAGAAACCTACCAATGGTGAGCTTCGGGATGCTCTCACTATGCTTGCCCAAGTTGTGGCAAACCAAGTCAACCAAGGTGCCCAAGCCCCTCATGCTACTATCCCAGGAGTTAGGGTAAGAGACTAAGGATGAATCCTCTAGTGTTCTATGGGTCAAAGGTGGATGAAGATCCACAAAAGTTCATTGATGAGGTCTACAAAATCTTGAATATCATGGGTGTTGGGCTGAATGAAAAGTCGGAGTTGGCAGCGCATCAACTCAAAGGGGTACCCCAAATATGGTATGATCAATGGAGGGGTGAGAAGGGAATCGGTAATGTCGTTCTTTCAAAGGAGTTCAAATTGGCTTTCCTTAATCGATTTTTCCCTCTTGATCTTAGGAAAGCTAAGTTAGTGGATTTTATGAACTTGAAACAAGGTGCTATGAGTGTGAGCGAGTATTCCCTCATGTTTAATCAGATTTCAAAGTATGCTCCTCATTTGGTGGCCAATCCTAGATCTAGGATGAATAAGTTCGTGATAGGG
>JAABOM020056109.1:0-52414 GCA_011800125.2 Solanum clarkiae | reverse complement strand
TTTATTATTTGTGTAACATACTCTTTTTTCATTGTCATATTATCTTGTATAGTTATCTACATGTCACATGCTACATACACAGTCATACGACTCTAATATTATGGCCACCAAAAGAATCATCTCAAAGGTAATTGAAAGATAAAGTATACAGTTTTGGCGGGTGGTACCCCGAGGGGGTTCATTGAGAACCTAGCATAGGGACGATCCCGATACAGTTTATGGGTAGTACTCTAAGGGGGTTCATTGAGAATCTAGCATAGGGACGATCTCGATACAGTTTCACCACTGATCAGTTTGTCATTTGTTTACAGGTGTGCACAGATTTTACAGTACAGATTTTACAGTAAAGGTAAAGTAATATAAAGAACATAAAGTACATGATTCCACAGTATAACTAAGGGCGGTCCCTGATCTTCCACAGATGCATGGTTTCATTTGAGTTATTACTTTATATACAGTATATCCCGCCTTACATACTCAGTACATTATCTCAAACTGACGTCCCTTACGGGTGACCTACATTTCCTGCTGCAAGTACAGGTGCTAGTAGATCTCCCCAGTAGGAGTACAGGACATTCAGCTGTGGTTACCAAGCTCTAGGTTGCTTCGGAGCTTTGCATGTCTAGAGCTTATATGTTTATATTGTACAGTTAGTGGAGGCGGGACCTGTACAGACCCTTATCAGATATTTTTCTTTATCTAGAGGCTTTGTCGACTATGTAAAGTAAAATGTGGTCATGTCTCGTACTTTAAAACATCATGGCCCCAATGGCCCAGTCATATGCATTTTCTTTTGGCTTGTTATCACTGTTTATCTCCTTAAAGGCATGTCAAATGCAGCAACCCCTTATAGTATGTATAGAAAGCGCATAGTTACAGGTTGGTTCTCCCAAGCCTTATAGACAATGGGTGCTAGTCCGCCCTACAGGACATTGGGGCGTGACACTAAACTTTGTGTCTGTCGATAATGCTGGCAATACAATAGCTCCAGTCACCTACATAGCCATAGGATTCAGCTTGGATTGATTCCACTGGTAAGCATTGGCATTGAAATCCTAAGGCTGTGGAGCAATGTTCTCCAGAGGAGGTGAGTTCTCATTCTCAGCATCATCATTATCATTCCTATCAATGTTGCATTGGCCACGTTATTGGCAATGTCTTTGTCACGCCCCAAAGTTCCATTAAGGCAGATTGACATCCATTGCTGATAAGGCTCGGGAGAACCAACATATAGCAATGCACTTGCTATGAATATGATAAGGGGTTTCCATATTCAGCCTGTATTCAAGAAGGTAGACATTAATAACAAAATGAAATGCATATGACTAGGCCCTTGGAGCCACAATGTCTAAAGTACGAGTCATGACCTCACTTTAATTTACATAGTCTACAAAGCCTCTAGATAAGGAACATTATCAGATAAGGGTTGGTATAGGCCCCGTCTCATGACTAATTATACAATACAAAAATATAAGCTCTAGACACAAAAGCCCCAAACTAACCTGGAGCTTAGTAACAGTAGCTGAATATCCTGTACTCCTACTTGGGAGATCTACTAGCACTTGTACTTGCAACATGAAATGCACGTCCCCCGTAAGGGACATCAGTACGCGATAATATACTAAATATGTAAGGTAGGGAATAATTATATGAAGTAAGAACTCAAATAAAATCATGCACTAGTGTGAGGATAAGAGATCACCTTTAGTCATATTATTGAGTCATGTGTTTTATGTCCTTTTTATTACTTTACCTTTCTTTACTATATAATCTATGCACAACATGTAATACAAATGACCAATTGATCAGTGGTAAATAAATATCGATATCGACCCATGCTAGGCTTTCCTTTCAACCCTGGGATACCCCCCGTAATGGGATCTACCCATGCTAGGTAAATCTTCTACCCCCGGGCTACCACCCATCAATAAGAAACTTACTTTATCTTTTGTTTACTTTTAAGATGATTCTTTTGGTGGTCATAATATTAGAGTTGTACGACCTGTGACATGTAGATGACCATACAAGACAATACCATAGTGAAAGGAGTAGGTTACGCAAATAATGAAATGCGTAGGAGATGAAATAACTCATGAACTTTGTTTTGCAAAAAGAACTCATGTATCTTGGTATTCAAGTATGTACGCAAATTTGCAATAACTATGTATGGGAGCATATGAACATGTGATAGAGTGGAGACACAGATATTAGGTATGTCAGAGTTGGTAAGTACCTTTATGTGCCAAGAAAGAATCTAGATTTCATGCCAAGTACTACGACATCGAGTAGTCTTACATACCTCGTTATACGACCTCGTTATTACCTCAAAGTAACCTCCTTTTACCCAAAATACTTATCTACAATATAGTAGGTGTTAAAACTAGTATTAGTAGCTAATAAACACATCTTGGCAACCTAATCTCATAAAAAACAACACAAGGGCAACAAGCGTGTAATTATCAATCTGAGCGTATTCTTTCAACTTTTTTGCTCTATTGTATTTTCTAATACACATTATCATATAAATATCATATTCAACTTGTTTTAGTGCCATAATAGTCTCACAACAACCCAAAAAGCACAAAAAATAACAATTATACATAACATACAAGTAGGCAATATCACATTACGTCTCTTCGCTACATTTCGATGTCAACAATTCCAAACCTGTACAAACTTCAACCAAACTGTTCTCACAATATTTACACATACAAATTCCTAAAATAGTCCAAAAATAGTTCTTAAATTAGGTGGAGGGCGTGAGGCAATAGTCCTCAATCAATCAACCCACAATTTCTACTAACAACATATTTAGGATAACACACTAAAACTCGATTGTTTACGTAGAACAACATAGTGCAGCGACCTTTCTACATCATTATAGAACTAAAATCCATTAAGAAAAACAACCTACCTTCATAATCAACCCAACCAAGAAGAGTAAAGCTCCCAAATAAACAAGAAAAGTGTATAACAACCTTTGGAACACATGCTGTCCAAAATTTCAGCACAAGTATAACCAACCTAGTCTCTTATTTTTCATGAAGAAACCATACTAAATATATAATTATATTTACTTAACTTTACCTTTAAGGTTGAGAGCTTCTTTAAGAATCCTAGTAAGGTTTTTTGTGGTTGCTTTGTATGAGTTGAAAGAGAGAAAAAACAACTTAGCAAAATCAATTTTTTTTTGTCCAAGTTAAATGACTTAAGCAGCTACTTTTAATCCTTTTTCAAGGAACAATTTTGGCCGACTTACTCATGTATTTTAAGCCTTATTTTATCCAGGTGGTGATGCAGCAACTTGGACTTTTCATTGGGCCTAAATGGGTCTTAATTTATTGGGCCTTGGCTGCCCACTTTCTCTTTTTCCTTCACTTTGTTTTGGACCAAATCACCAAGTGAATTGTGAATGTACTTGGGCCCTTTTTATTCATCTTGGGATGTAAATGTTTTCCATCTACGATGCTACAATAGGGGCTAAAATTAAACCCTTAACACAGACTTGGATAGATTTGGTGTCGGGCCTCGTCTCCGTCTACCTAGCCTAGTTAAGCTAAGTACATAGGTGACTCACCTACTAGCTTCCTAAGTCCTACAAACACCTCACTTCTCTCACTTCATTTAAGGTCGCGATCTCCTCAATTTGACTTATAATGTATATACGCTCACTCATCTTAAATGTTAGACGTACACATAGTCCTCTAATCTTAAACTCAAGCACTTTTAAAAATGGGTGCTGATTTGACCAAGCTATATCATGTCCCATTGCATAGGAATAGTACATTTAAGATGTGGGGTGTTACATCCTCCCCCCTAGGAACATTCGTCCTTGAATGTTATCATAATTGGATAGCTTAACCAAGTTCAAACATGTACTTAACCAAACTTTTGACAACACAACAAGTAGGCAAACACATGTACCTATTAATGCCCCAACTCTGCATGTCGCACTTTCTCTTTAGCTTCAAATAAGTAAGGGTACTTAGATCTTATTAATTCCTTAGCTTACGATGTTATCTTTTCTGCTTGCTGGTCCCCCCAAAGTACCTTTATTGATGCTATTTCTTTATTCCTTAACTTCTTAACTTGACAATATAGAGTAGCAATAGGTACCTCTTCATAGGTGAGATCTTCTGTAACCTGCACATCTCCAATAGGAGTGATATAGGAGGGTAACCTATGCATTTTCGAAGCATTGAGACATGAAAAATTGGATGAACCATTGAAAGCTCTTGGGGTAGCTTTAATTCATATGCAACCTACTCGAACCTCTTAATAGTTTTATATGAACCTATGTAACTTGGCCTCAGTTTTCCTTTCTTACCAAATCTCATGACACTTTTCATTGGGGACACCTTGAAGAATACCCAATCTCCTACTGAGAATTCCAGTTCTCTCCTCCCAGCATCCGCATATAATTTGTGATGACTTTGACTTGCTTCTATCCGCTGTTGTATTACCCTAACTTTTTCCACGACTTGTTGTACTAGATCAAGTCCAAGCAAGGTAGTTTCACCCACTTCAAACAATCCAATTTTGCAACCTACATTTCCTTCCATACAAAGCTTCATAAGGTGCCATGTTGATGCTTGAATGGTAGATATTATTATAGGCAAATTCAATAAGTGACAAATGGTCCACCCAACTACTCTTGAAGTCCAATGCACAAGCCTGCAACATATCTTCAACTATTTGAAAAAGGCATTCTGCTTGACCGTTTGTTTGAAGGTGGAAAGTTGTACTCAAATTCATCTATGTCCCTAAACTCCTTTGAAAGGACTTCTAAAACTTTGTGGTGAATTGTGCTCCCCAATCAAATATAATGGAGATTGGGACCCTATATAGCCTGATTATCTCTTTGAGGTATAACTTTGCATACTCTTAAGCTATATAACCACTCTTAACTGGCAAGAAGTGTACTGACTTTGTGAGTTGATCAACTATTACCCATATGGAGTCAAACTTTTCAAATGAATGAGGCAATCCAGTAAAAAAATCCATATTATCACATCCCATTTACATGTTGGAAGATCTATACAATATATATAACCTCTCGACTTTTGGTGCTCTACTTTGACTTGCTGGCAACTTGGATGTGGTGCAACAAATTCTGTAAGGTCCTTTTTCATGCCTCCCTACTAAAACATTCCCTTCAGATTATGATACATCTTAGTTGATCCTGGATGGATAGAATATCTTGAATGATGGGATTCTTCCATTATTCTCCTTCTTAGTCCATTGATATCAGGTACACATAATCTATTTTGGCAATAAAGTACTCCATTTTGTGTAAGTTCAAAGCCTTTCATTGTACCTTGACTCACCTTTTCCTTAAGTCGTTGTAGAAAAGGATCCTCGAACTGTTTTTATTTCACCACTATTATCAATGAAGACTTCGCAACATTATGCACAACAACCCCTTCTTTTGGATTTCAAGAAGGCAAACTCCCAAACTGGCTAGTTGACGTAGATCTTCAGTTGTTCCTTGATTTCTCATGGTCTGGTCACTAATATTCATGATTGCCTTACGACTCAGAGCATTGGCTAGCACATTTGCTTTCCCCGGTTGGTATAGTATATCAACATCATAATCCTTTATTAGCTCTAGCCATCTTTGCTATCTTGAATTTAGGTCTTTCTGCTTAAAAATGTAGTGCAAACTCTTATGATCAGTATATAAATCAAAGTGAACCCCATAAAAATAGTGGCACCATATTTTCAGAGCAAACACAACTACTGCTAATTCAAGATCATGTGTTGGGTGGTTTTTGCCATGCGGTCGTAGTTGTCTAGAGGCATAAGAAATTAACCTACCATGCTGTGTCAGTATATACCCTAAGCCAACTCCTGAAGCATCGCAATACATTGCATAGCCCTCAGTGCCTTTTAGAAGTACTAGCACAAGTGCTGAAGTTAGCTTATTTTTCACCTTAGCTTATTTTTCAGCTCTTGGAAGGTCTTTTCACATGCATCATTCCATTGGAACTTGGTTGCTTTATGTGTCAACTTTGTAAGAGGTACAGAAATAGAAGAAAAACCTTCGATAAACCTTCGATAAACCTTCTATAATAACCTGCCAATCCCAGGAAGCTCTGAACTTCCATGGGTGTTATTGGCCTTGGCCAATCTTTCACTACCTTTATCTTGTGTGAATCAACCCTTATTCCCTCACCGGAGACAATATGACCCAAGAATGCCACTGATTTTAACTAAAATTCACATATAGAAAACTTGGCATAGAATTGTCAATCACGAAGAACTTGTAATACCTGTCGTAAGTGATTTGCATGGTCCTCTTCTGATCTTGAATATACCAAAATATCATCTTTAAATACTATCACGAACATATCCAAGAATGGATTGATTACCTTGTTCATCAAATCTATAAAAACTGTTCGTTAGCCCAAATGATATAACAAGAAATTCAAAGTGACCATAGTGTGTCCTGAAATCTGTCTTGTGTATATCTTTCTCCTTTACTCTCACTTAGTGGTAACCTAATCTCAAATCAATTTTTGAAAATCATTTGGCACCTTGTAACTGATCGATTAAATCATCAATCCTGGGGGGGGGTATTTGTTTTTAATTGTCACCCTATTCAATTTTGGGTAGTCGATACACATTCTCAAGGTGCCATCTTTTTTATGTGCAAATAACACTAGTGCACCCCAAGGGGACATACTAGGTATTATAAAGCCCTTCTCCAATAAGTCTTTTAACTGCTTCTTTAATTCATGTAATTCTACCGAGGCCAGTCTATATGGAGGGATGGAAATAGGTTGAGTTCCTGGAAGTAAGTCAATACCAAAATTTACTTCTCGTTTTGGAGGTAAACCTAGAAGATTTTCAGGGAACACATCAACAAATTCATTCACTACTGGAATTGATTGAAGAGTTGGTGATTCTGCCTCCATATCCCTCACTCTAACAAAATGACATATATATCTCTTAGAAATCATATTCCTTGAATTAAAATAAGAGATATCCTTTGGTGCTCCAACATTGCCTTCCCATTCTAGAACTTCCTCATTTGGAAAGTGGAAGTAAACGCTGTTAGTTCAGCAATCCATGATGGCATAGTAAGAAGCTAACCAATCCATACCCATTATAACATCGAATTCCACCATTCTAGCTCAATAAGGTCAGCTAATGTGTCACGGTTACAAATATTTACTACATAGTCATAGTAAACTCTTCTAGCCATAATAGATTCATCGGTTGGTGTAGACACTTCAAATGGTTTGTTCAATATTTTGGGTGTTCTCTTAAGCTTCCCAGCAACTAGTGGGGTAATGTATGATAGTGTAGAACTAGGGTCAATTAATGCATATACATTATGCGAAAAGATGGACAATGTACCTGTGACCACATCGAGTGAAGCTTCCAAATTTTACCGACTCCTTAGAGCATAAGTGTGATTCCGTACTCTGCTAGAGCTAACTGTCCCTCTAACACCTCTACCACGACCTATAGGTTCTTGCTAACCTTTACCTAATAGAGGAACTATTGATGATGATGCAACAACTGACCCAATAGATTGTGCTATATCACCCATACGTCTCCTCGGGCATTCTCTCATCATATGCCCTGGCGCACCACACCAATAACAAACATCTGTCCCAATACGAAATGTACCTAAATGACTTCTCCCATATTGTTTGCAAGGCTGCGTAGGAGTAATTTGCTGGCTTATCGAATATCCCGTTGTCCGTGCCCCTTGTCCCTGACTTCTTTGACCAGAATGATTACTTCTATACCCTTAGATTTGTGGTGGAGCACTAATTGTAGAGTAAGAGAATGATGGTCTAGGTGGTCTATTAGCAAATCGAGGCCTAAGATCAACTTGGGATGGCATAAACTGCCCCGTAGATCTGGCCCTCTTGGACTTCCCCCGTTCTAACTCTTGTTTCCTTTTCCTTTGCCTCTGATCCTCTAGTTTCTATGCAAAGGCTTGCTTCCTCGCTATTTCAATATCTTTATTCAGGGAAGTAACATTATAGTCTCTAACCAGATACAAATCCAATCTATCCACATATCGATAAACTCTATCTTCCATAGTAGCAACTACATTAGGAGCATACCTGGCCAGGGAATTAAATTAAAGGCTGTACTCCCTCACACTCATAATCCCTTAGTGGAGATTCAAGAATTGATCGGCACGGGCCTTTCAGATCTCTAATGGCAAGTAATTGTCAAGAAATGCCTCTTTGAACTCTTTCTAGGTAGTTGGAGGTGCACCTATATCCTTGGATTACTTGCAAGCTTCATACCACAATACAACCGCACCCTTCAATCTGTATACTGCTAACTTAACAAATTTTGTACCACTCACATACATAACATCTAAAGTGCGTTGGATCTGATTAATAAAATCTTGTGGATATTCATTAGGATCCGACCTGGTGAAGGATGGAGGGTCCAAATTAAGGAAGTCATGTATCCTCGTGCTGGCTGCCCTATTCGCACCACCTGCACCTCTACTTGGGCCTTTTTTTCTTTGTCCTTGGCCAGTAACTATACGAGTCAATAGCTTAATTGGATATATTAGATCCTGCATGGTAGCATCGATTGATGATTTTGGAGGAATTTCACTACTTCTTGGTTCATCAGGAGCTGGAGGAGTTGGAGATGTCTGCGACAGAGACTCATCTTAAGTCTCATTTCGTTGTCTCACCCGACTGGGTGTACCAACTACCACTTCTACTTCCTTACCTTTGCCTTTGTTTCTCTTAGTTTTAGGCATACTTGCTGTAGAAAACAATTTAGAGGGTAGATACAATCCATCCATTACACTTGTCTCTATGGCACGATCTAAAGAATGAAATGAAAGTGACAACTCCTAAGTTCCTCATAGCCTCCTTCTTATAAATGTGGTGCACAAATAATGAAATGCATAGGAGATGAAACAACTCATGAACTTTGTTTAGCAAAAAAACTCATGTATCTTGGTACCTAAGTATGCATGTAGATTTGCAATGACCATGTATGACAGCATATGAACATGTGATAGAGTAAAGACATGGTTATTAGGTATGTCAGAGTAGGTAAGTGCCTTTATGTGCCAAGGAAGAATCTAGATTTCATGCAAAGTAATACGAAATCAAGTAACCTTACATACCTCGTTGTAGGACCTCGTTATTACCTCGAAGTAACCTCATTTCCCCCCAAATACTTATCTACAATATAGTAGGTAATAAAACTAGTATTAGTAGCTAATAAACACATCTTGGCAGCCCAATCTCATAAAAAAACACATGGGCAGCAAGCGTGTAATTATCAATCCGAGCGTATTTTTTTAACCTTTCCGCCTCTAATCGTATTTTCTACTACATATTCTGATATACATATCATATGCATCTTGTTTTGTGCCATAATAGTCTCACAACAGCCCATAAAGCACAACACATAACAATTATATTCAATATACAAGTAGGCAATATCATATTACGTCCCTTCGCTACATTTTGTCGTCAACAATTCTAAACCTGTACCAACTTCAACCAAGCTGTTTTCACAATACTTACACATAATAACAATCCAAAATTAGTTCTCAAAATAGGTGGAGGATGTGAACAATAGTCCTCAATCAATCAGCCCACAAGTTTCACTAATAACACATTTAGGATAGTACACTAAAACTCGATTGTGTACATAGAACAAAATAATGCAGTGATCTTTCTACATCATTACATACCTAAAACTCATTAAGAACAATAACCTTCCTTCATAATCAATCCATCCAAGAAGAGTAAAGCTCCCAAATAAACAAGAAAAGTGTACAATAATCTTTGGAACACATGCTGTCCAAAATTTCAGCACAAGAATAACCAGCCTAGTCTCTTATTTTTTTCATGAAGAAACTATATTAAATATACAAGTATCTTTACTTACCTTTACCTGAAAGGTTGAGAGATGCTTTAAAAACCTTAGTAAGGTTTCTTGTGGTTGCTTTGTATGAGTTGAAAGAGAGCAAAACGAACTTAGCAAAATTAGATTTTCTTGTCCAAGTTAAATGACTTAAGAAGCTGCTTTTAATCCTTTTTAAAGGGACAATTTGGGCTGACTTATTCTTGTATTTTAAGTCTTATTTTATCAAGGTGGTGATGCAACAACTTGGCCTTTTCACTTGGTCCTAAATGGATTTTAATTGTTGGGCCTTGGCTGCCCACTTTTCTCTTTTTTCCTTCACTTTGTTTGGGCCCAAATCACCAAGTGAATTGTGAATGTACTTGGGCCATTTTTATTCATCTTGGGCTAAAAATGTTGTCCATTTATGATGCTAAAACACGAGCTAACATTACACCCTTAACACAGACTTTATTCATTATCAGACTTGGACAGATTTGGTGTCGGGCTTCTCCGTCTACCTAGCCTAGTTAAGCTTAGTACATAGGTGACTCACCCACTAGCTTCCTAAGTCCTACAAATACCTCACTTCTCTCACTCCATTTAAGGCCGCGATCTCCTCAATTTAACTTAAAACATATATACACTCACTAGTCTTAAACGTTTGAAGTACACATAGTCCTCTAATATGAAACTCAAGCACTTTTTAAAAATGAGTGCTGATTTGACCAAACTATATCATGTTCTATTTGTATAGGAATAATACAGGTAACATGTGGGGTGTTACAATATTGGGCCATTCTTCTCAATGTTTTGTGGATCTCTGGGTCAAACAAAGTTAAGGAATTACCTTGACTCCGAGTGTTGGGCATACACTACACTTACACCCTGAATAAGAAATAAAAACAACAAACAAAAGTAAGATAAGTGAACTAAGGATTAACACCCGAATTACTTATGAATTCACTAAGTGTAGCCGTATTCCTCGACAATGGTGTCAAAATCTTGATGTCACCTAAGATACGCCTCCTTTTTATAGTATAAAGCGGATACTGTCAAGAAATAGCACCTTACAAAGGTTAGGATCGAACCTATAAGGAATACGTAGACTCAAAAGAATTCACCAATTGCAATTCAAATGGTTAACCAACGTACTTGCCCAAAAAGGGGGGTTTGCAATAATTAATGAAGAATATAACTAAACTAACTATCAGAAGAGATTAGTCAATATGGAGAGAAACTAGGGTATTGTATTTTCATGATTCCCTAACTCAGTATCACCGGATAACCTAATTCTTTTCTAGTGTATAACATGCAGAACGGTAAGTTATGTTTACCGAGCGCTTTGGTCAAAGGTGAGAGGTGAATTTCACTATATGACTTGGCCCATTTCCACAGTGTGCATTACTAACCCTTACCCATTAGTCCTAGTACAACCTCCCCTTGGCCCAGTTGGTTAATTAGATGAGAACACATCAATTGAATTCTTTTAATTAATCTCTTTTCTATTCATTCCTATCTTGGTCTAGTCAGTAACAGTAGGAGAGTTCTAATATTGGCCACCACTAGAAAACAAGCAAAATAAAGAGAGTTAATTAATACATGCATATTCACCTTCCAAGAATTATGAATTATCTGATTTTACTTTGTTAGTTCTTCATTGTTCCCACAACCCTAGTTGTGGATTAACTACTCATGCTTTTTGTAGATGCAAGAATTGTGGATTGAGAAAATATAATTGAACACTTGTACAATAGAATTATGAACAAGCAAATCCAACTTCAATAAGAATCATAAGCTTAAATATGAAATTTAAACACAAGTGTTCTCAAAGATTCTCCAATATGATCTTACAATTTTCTCTCTCTAAATACTAAGTTTTCTGAGTACTAGGGGAAAACTTATGAAAAATAACCTAAAAACCTATTTATAATAAGTAAAATACAAGTCCTAAATAAAATGGAAAAATTGGTCGGCCCATCAAACAAAAGGGTTTATGGCCTGTGTTGCATTCCACGACCCGTAATTGGGGTCTCGTACTCAACTACTGGAAATTTGTACTTCAATTGTACGACACGCCTCTACGACTCGTAAAGTGGTTTACTACTCGTAAAGCGGATTTCATCTGATGAAACTTTAGAAAGTCCTAATCTTTGATGCTTAGGGCATGAACCATCTTCTACGACTCGTAAAACCTTCTATAGTTCATCTGGATGTTCATAGAATAAACTTCAGAAAACAACGCCTTACTGGAATTGTTCACAAAACCACCCTAAGGCCCGTAGAATGATCTACGACCATAGAGGGTCTCGTATAATAGTAAAAAGCAACAACTTATACAATTTTTTTCAAAATCAAGGCCAACCAATAATCCTCCGAAAATACTTAAACCAACTAAAATCGCATCGAGAACATATAAAATTCCAAGTTTTGAACATCAAAAGTGTTATATTCTTGCATTTCTGTCCCACTCGTGATGATATTTTCATATTCAATGCTTGGGACTACATAAAATCACTCACTCTCAAAAAAGACATTCAAATACCATGCTCAATACCATATGTTTCCCCTATACTAATAACTATGACCGTCGACTTCTTGGAGTAGGATCACTTTAGGACTTTATTGGCTTGTAACTTAGGCTTAGGGGGCTTTAGTATGATGTTTTATGGAACATAGTGATTAAATGCCCTTCTTGACACTGCATTTTTCTACACTTTTACCCTACCAACAATGTCTTTTTCCACTTCATTCACCCCTTCCCCTGTTTCAAGCTTTTCTGGGTGTCTTACTCTTATCTTTTTCTCTTTGCCCTTTTGTTTTCACATCATTTTTTTTCTTTTTATCTCATTGATTAGGCATATACTCATTTTTTGTGATTACCCTTGCACCAGCCACCCTCAACTTAGGCTTCTGGCTGAGTCAAGGTGCACAATATCCAACCTATGAACCAGGACCACATTTGGTAGGCACCTTCTACTTAAGCTTTTTGCCTCAGTCAAGGTGCACAATATTCAAGAAAGGACCAGGGCCAATATTAATATTTTACATTTAACAAGGCTAGGTAACTTACATTTTTACAAAGATATGGGTACATGCAAAGCTCAAACATTGGGATCAAGAGATATATTACACATTTGGTTGGTTATTTATGTTAAGTAGACTAATATGAACAACAGCCTAAGATACTTTCCTAACCAATTAACCTATAGTCTAAGACAGAATAACAAGGCAAGTTCTGAATTGAAACACAACATAAGAATTTAGCAAAGGATTCTCACATTCACATTGAACTGATTACACTATTACTCAGACTTCATTGAGGCCTATAACTACCCATACCCCATCAAAAATAATTTGCATTGTTCTCAATGGACAAAATAAAATTGTAAAGCACATGGGTCAAAAAGGAATATACATGGGCGCCAAAGCACCGATCTCTGGCTGAGTCTAACCACCCTCAAATTTCATGGTGGCCTTCTCAGTAGCAGGAGCATATCCGAAAGGTCCAACATCCCTCACTCTTTATAGCTCAAGAGCTTGCTGCATTTCTTCATCTCGCATCGAGCGTATCCTGACGAGCTTGTACTCCTGCTCCTCTGTCAACCCTGTCTGTAGTCTCATTGTTTCAGGATCATCAACGCGAGGCCTCTCCCCAAGGGAAGTGAATGATATATGTTCCAGAGAAAATAAGTCTACCACTAGCTTTGTGGGATCGGCCAGTGGGAACACAATTGGTGCTGCTAATGCTATTGTCATATCCACCCGGAGCTGCTGGATCTCTATTTGAATGGCCGTGATATCTATAGGTCATGTTGAGCTGAGGCTCTACTGTACTCGCTGGTCAAATGCATCAATATGACTATCCACAGGTGTACATTTCTCCTGAATAGCGGTAACCACGAATGCCTGCATACGAGCCTCAACCTTTAAAATGGCCTGGTGGACCCAGGGCCAAATCTATTGTAATAACTTTGTTTGATGTGACTTAGTGAGGGTTTGCCTCTGTGCCATGGCCTGAATAGAAGTTGCTGACATATAGACCATGCCAGTCGATGCTGTTGGTATGGTCATAACATCTGGGGCAGTAGTAGTTATGGGCCCCCTTTCCACATCAGCCTCAGTCTGTGGGGGTCTCTCAATAGTGGGAGCAGTAGTAGTGGTGGTAGATAGAGGCTCAGGCAGTGGCTTCGCAAAGAACATCTCTGACATTTGAACAGAAAGGCA
This sequence comes from Solanum clarkiae, assembly GCA_011800125.2. Lineage (NCBI taxonomy): Eukaryota > Viridiplantae > Streptophyta > Magnoliopsida > Solanales > Solanaceae > Solanum > Solanum clarkiae. The sequence continues at coordinate 38,338 of JAABOM020056109.1, read as the reverse complement.
CAGTGCTTTCTGGAGGGCCACAAGATTGTCATCAACATTTATCAGGCTGGAGTCTAAGGTCAGCTGAACCTCATTCAAGGAGTCCAAGTAATGTATTATCTCCACCCATAACCCTATTCAGAGTCTATAGATCAGGCATGAGATGGGGATAAAGGTGGAGCTCTTCAGGCTGACTCATGGATCTGCTTCGCAATCAGGCGAGTCCAGTCAATCTCATAGCCAGCGAAGATGTTGGAAATTAATATTGCATGGTCCGACGTTAGTGTATTATCTGCAATTGTAGGCTGGATCCGTGACTCACCATACCCCACCAAAAGTTATCGGTAAAGTTGAGTGAGGCTTTCACAATAGGCTCTGACAAAGTAGCTTTCCACTTAGGGTATGGGCCCTGCTCTATAATCTGGTCGGCAACCTATCTCATCAAATTGGCCCTGCAAGCCTGGTCTCTCATTAGGGCTTTACCCCAAATCCACCCCAATCTCCTATCGAACTTTGCTGTAGACCTGGGGGTTGGGAACTCTGGCCTAAATAACATCAGATAGATAGTTGTCTCTGATATATCCACATGTCGACCCCTTACTTATGTATGTATCAACTGGGGCTAAGTGAGGGATTTATTCCCCTTAGGAAGAGAGCTGGAATGGTAGCGACGTATGATGCAAAAAACATCGAACCATGGCTGAGGAGTACTTCCCTGACGGTCCTACCAGCAACTGGAGCCTATATCTGGTAATAGTGGCCTGAAGGCTTGGGACACTATCAAATGATGATGTAATGATGTGGGGCTCCTCAAAATAGAACGAGCGAGTTGGACACGCTTATTCTTTTGTATGCCCTCCCGATAAATGGCCTGCATGCGTTCAATGCACCACTATCTAGATAGAGCATCCAGAGGTGAAGGTGATGCCTGAGGTGCTATTGAAGACTGTGTCTCCGACTTGTCGCCGTATCTTGACTCGAACTTTTCTTTGGAGGGAGTCATCTGAATAGAGTTGCTGCCCTTATCACCTCCCTCTTTAGACTGGGGAGAGTGACCAACAATAGCATGAATCTGTGATTGCCTGGCCTGTCTAGTGGTAGTCCGTGTCTATGGTTGCTCAGTATCTGGGTTAGGCTAGACATTGAGCTCCTCTAATGATCCTCTAGCCTCGGAGTTGCCATGATCCTTTGAGAGCTCATCTCGTACTCACCGTTGTATGGACCATATCTCATCCTTCCTAGCTTTTGGGGCCATGGTACCTGAAGTGCACACATTTAGCACACACGATTAACCTTACAAGTAAAGGAATGAAAAGTAAGAACATATCTTAACTGGGTACAGATGGGTCTACGAAGGCTCTTTTATAGGCTGTAATGAAAACTATGAGCCGTAGAAGGCCCTCACGGAAAGCAGGGTACATTAAGTTTAGCTACTAGAATTACATCTAGGAGATCATGTACGACTCGTAAAACATTCTACAAGTCATAAACTGAGTCGTAAGTGTGGTTCTAGTTTTGATTTTCTATGGGAAGGGTCCTTGGAGACCTATCTACGAGTCGTACATTAAACTATGACTCGTAGAAGGTCACATCTGAAAGATCCTAGAAACTTCAAGTTTCTGAAATTTAGTATGAGGGGAAGATACGGCTTGTGGAATGTTCAACGGGCCATAAAAGACCCTCGTAATGTGAAATATCCAGAAATTTTGGAAATGCACTCCCACATGATTTCATAAATTCCGATTGCTCCTCATGCAATGATCACACACAACCCCATTAATTTTCATTTTATATGTTTATTTTTGCAAACTGACCCCGCTTGAATGTTTAAACATCAAGGCATATACATGTAATCACACATCGTCTTTCGAGCTACATAGTCTATTCAAGTCGAATGACATATGACGACATGGCATTCAAATAACTTCATTCAAATACACAAAACATGGCCTAATACACATTTTTTGGCATTTAACACTATTCAAACACCGGCAACACTTTATTCGAAATTACACCCCAAGCACATACAAAGGAAATCATGAATTGAAACGCATAACCATTGGACTATGATACCATCAATTATAATCTATTCACATCAATTTCGGTATTAAAAGGATTTTGGGGCCAAGAACTTACCGAATTTAAGCAAAAGATGGGAAAATTGGAGGACTTCGAGGAGGGGCAAACCCTAGGTCACTGGAGTGTGGATAAAAAAATAAGGTGATGGTTGGATGGTGATCGAAATAGGGTAGAAGGGTCATGTATTTTGTGAAATTTTTGTGAAAGGTGGGGTTCAAACTTATTTGACCCCTTTTTATACTTTGACTAGGTCAGTTCAAGTAATTGGGCCTAGACAGTACAAAACCCTGATTACGGGCCGTAGAAAATTCCATGACTCATAGATCACGATTTCGTAGACTACCCAAACCCTAGTTTGGGAGATGGGTTTAACGAACCCGTCTATGAGCGGTATAGTGAAATACGACTCATATAGTGGGTCGTAGAACCCTCATCACTCAGTCAATAGGAGAAAACTTACTAGGGGTCTATGAGTCCCTTTCATGACTCACAGTTTTATGTATGGCCGTAAAGTAGGCTCATGGACTGGAGCGCATAAAACTTTACTCACTGGAAGTGTTCTATGAGTCAGTGTACGGGTCATAGTTTGACATACAGCCTGTAGAACCAGTTAATGTGTTATCAAAATACAACACTTTTGATGCTTAAAACTTAAAATTTTGTGTGTTCTCAATGCGATGTTAGTGGGTTTTATGTGTTTTTATGTTTGGTTGCAGGATTTTAGGGTTTGCATTGATTTTGGGAAGAATATGCAAAAGTTGCTGATTTTGAGGATGTATAAGACCTTTTATGGGCCGTAGAGTATTCTACAGGTCGTGAACAAGGTTTCGTATACAATTCCAGTGAGGCGTAGATTTCTGAAGGTTGTTCTACAAATTTAAAGATGGGCCATGAAACATTTTATGAGTTGTAGATTAAATCTTGTGCCTTGAGGATCAGAGAAGGAGGACTTTCTGAAGTTTCATCAGACGTAACCCCCTATGAGTGATAGAACCTTTTACTGGCCATAGAGGAGTGTCATCAAATCCAAGTCCAAAAGTACTGCAATAAAGTGTGAAAGCCCAAATACAGGCCGTGAAATACTATATGGCCCGTAGAGTATCTTGTAAGGCATGTCGACTAAGTTATCCTATTTTGTTTAGGACTTGTATTTTAAATATTATAAATAGGGTTTTAGGTTATTTTTCCTAGAGTGTTCAAATAGTTAGCAGAAAAATAGTGAGATAGAGTAGAGAAAAATATTGGAGAGATTTGAGAAACACTTGTATACTTTGATTCATATTCTAATTACAATCTTGCAATTCTCATTGAAGTTTGGGGTTACTTGTGCTTAATTCAATTATATAAGTGCCCTATTATGTTATTCAAATTCATAAATCTTGCACCTAAACAAATCATGAGTAGCTAAATCCACAACTAGGGTTGTGGGAACCATGAATTTCTTGAAAAGTGTGCATGCATGTATTAATTAACTCTCTTTGTTTTGCATGTTTTCTAGTGGTGATCAGTATTCCTAGTGTTACTGTATTGACCAAGGGAGTAATGAATAGGAAAGGAGATTAATTAACAGGATTCGATTGATGTTTTCTCGTCTAATCAACCGAACTGGGCCAAAGGGATATTGTACTGGGATAATAGTTAAGGGTTAGTAATGTCACACTGCGGAGATGGACTAAGTCACGTAGTGAAATTTGCCTCTCGCTTGGGCCAAAGGGTTTGGTGAACTTAATTTACCATCTTTCATACTTACACTAGAAAATAATTAGGTTATCCGGCGTTACTGAGTTAGGGAATCCTGGAGAATACGATACTCTAGTTTCCTCCATACCGTTTAAACACTTATTTTAGTTTAGCATTACTTTCATTAGTCATTATCAAAACCCCCCCTTTAGGGACCCAAATTGCATAATTAGATTCTTCTATGTCTACCATATTCCCTTTGTTCGAACCTAACCTCGGTTAGGATCTATTTCTTGACAAAGACCACTTTATCCTAAAAAAAGATTGTGTAGCTTGGGTGGCATCAAGATTTTGGCACCGTTGCTGGGGAATATGGCTAGACTTGTTTAATTCAAGTGATTTGGGAATTAATTCTTATTTACCTCATTTTACATTTTTTTTGTTATTTTTGTTTATTTTCAGGGTGTAAGTGTAGTGTATGCCCAACACACGAAGTCGAGGCAAACCCCTAACTCTGTTTGAATCAGAGATCCAGAGAACATTGAGAAGAATGGCTTAAGATAATGCCAACAACATGGAAAATGCAGCTCTGAACCGAAATGAGAATGAGAATGTCAACAATGAAAACCCATCTCCTCTTGAGGATATTGCTCAACAACTGCAGAATTTCAATGCCAATGCTTATCAGTGGAAACAATATTGGCTGAATCCTATGGATATGGAGGTGACTAGAGCTATTGTGTTGCCACCACAACTGGCTGACACAAAGTTCATGGTTTCGAGTGGATTGGTTGAGATGCTGCAACACTGTGGATTGTTTGCGGGACTATAATCGGAGGATTCTCATAGCCATCTACACAACGTTGCATTTTTTTATGACCCAAGCCTAGGGCCTAGACGTGACATGACATATAGGGAACCCGAAGGGACCTCAAGCAAGCCTCTTGACATATCATTACATATCCTTGGTCGTAGAAGCAATAGAATAACCATAAAAGATAGAAATAGGGATTACTGGGGCTATGGGAAATCTTTCATAACATAAAACATCATAGAGTAAAGAGAGTCAAGGCTCATAGCATCAATACATATCTTGTCCAACAACAACTCTAAACATAAAACTTAGCAGGGGCCAAGACAAGATACCAGGCTCACCTTCATAGTCAAGCAGACAATAAATAGGAAAGATAGTCTTTATACATAGCATAAGATCAAGTCATTGTCCCCGAAGTTGAGGACTCACCACTTGCTTTATAGAGAAGTCATACTAGCCATGTGGAGGAGGAGGATGATCAAGTGGGGCTGCAGTTCCTACATGGTTACATCATGTAGGCATAGAATATGCTTTAGTACGTTTGAATGTACTAAGTATGTAGGATGTAATGCAACAATATATAGAAAACATAGTCAAAATGCACAAGTGGGCAATAGATACATATATAACAATATGGCATGCATGAGTGATGCTTGAGGTAAACATGCTTGTATATAGAATATATTACATGTGTAGGAAGAGATCATCAATAGTAACCAAGGCCTACCACCTTCTTGGAGAAGCAATTGAGGTACAAACTACTCAACATGGTTGCACAGGCCTACTACCTCCCGAGCGAGGCAATTGAGGTACAAATCCCCCAACATGGTTGCTGGGCCTACTACCTTCCGAGCGAGGCAATTGAGGTACATACCCCCCAAAAAGGTACCATAGGCTTACTACCTGCTGAGTTAGGCAATTGAGGTACAATCGCCCCAACAAGGTTGCACGGGCCTATTACCTCCCGAGCGAGGCAATTGAGGTACATACTGCCTAACAAGGTAGTTCGGGCCTACTACCTGCCGAATGAGGCAATTGATCAACTTCCAACACTATAGATACTTTTCATGAAATCAACACATTTATACCATTCTTTTATCATCATAAAGTCATACAAGTCATAGGTCATGCAATAGATCATCAATAGCTCAAGAATCCTAAATCGGACATTTTATCAAACACTTGGTTGGTGTGTAATCTAGTATAAAACCATGCAATTAAAGAGTGAAATCATTCAAGGAATCTTGAAGTAAATCATCCCACCAAGTAATACTTGGTAACATCATCATACAATATGCATCAAAACCCTTCATCAAATCTCAAGATAAATCAAAGATTCATAGCTCAAAAGATGCCAAAACAGTCACACTTTTACAAAAGCCCAACATAGTCCATAGTCAAATTCATAATAGAAAACCCATATGTAAATCAACTTTGTAACATGTATTTTAGGTAAAAAGGAAGCTTGGACACCATGGATGAAAGGACACAATGGTTGAAACCCACATACCTTGACTTTGGAGAATCCTTGAAGAAGATTGAAAATGGAGGCTTGAATGAAAACCTTAAGATCCGGATTGAGTTTTGGGACTTGAATTTAGGGTGAAATATTTGTCTATGTATTTTGAGAGAGTATTGGGGAGTTTTTAGTATGATATGAGGGTGAAATATTACTAAGTATAAGTATTTTCACGCATGGCAAGACTTAGGCCCAAGACTCAAAAGCCTTGGACCGAGATAAAATCACTGGCAACAAAATATACAGGTCCGCATCTGGTCAGTGATGTGGAGCTACCGTGGAGGCAACTTGTACACTGTGGTGCGCCCTTGGCGCGTCACGCTAGAGGCATAGAGATCTATTTGGAAATTGATTTTTGAGAAATTGAAATGGTGATTCATTTGCTTTAGAATCAGGGTTAGACCCATTCCCCACTTAATTTGACCCCCTTAATCAAGAATATGAAGTTGGATTATTGGTGTTGCACACAAATTTTGAGATATATCAAAATTATGATTCTTGGCACTTTCAAGGCACATTTTCAGGCACTTTTTGGGGTCATTTCACATTTGTCTGCAAGAGTGTAATGAGAACATAGAATCTATCCATGGATTCTCTAGGACTTCGTGTCTTCCTATTATCTCTGACAGGCGATGCAGAACTATGGCTATTTGAGCTCCCAAAGAGTTCGATCACCAGTTGAGCTTAACTGTAGAAGGCCTCTTTGGAGAGGAACTTACCAAAATTGAAGAAACTCAAGTTGAAAGATCAGATCAATAACTTTGAGCAACTTCCTAGGTACTTGATCAGTACTACATGAGAGCAGTTTATTAAGTGCTTGAGGAATGTCCCGGACCACAAAATTGTTGATGATGCCTTGGTAGAGATTGTCTACCGTACCCTTGATGAAAATAGTCAAGCTTACGTTGATACCATTATGGGCAGCATGTTCTTAGATCAACCATTTGCAAGGATTACTGAAAAGGATGGAGAGAGTGGTCAAGACAAATTGTGCATAGGGGCAAAGAGGCAAAGCATCTATCAATAGTTCGTACCTTGTAAGTATTGGTTTGGAGCAAGCTACGATAAATGAAGAGATTATGCAAGAGCTTGCCTAAATTTGTAAATACATGGAGGTGATGATGAAGCAGAATCAGGAACAAGTCAATGTAGTTGCTTATTAGCCTCAGCGCATACCCATGTATGATGATCCCTACTATGAGGAGGACACTTGTTTTATTGCTAATCAGATGGGGCATTTTTGGATCAATACCCAAAGGTCCAATCAGGATTATTGGCATAAGGTCGAGGAAACCGAGGTCAGAATATCAATCGAGATGGAGCTTTCAGAGACAATTGTGGATGGTACTATGACAGGAATGGGGGCTAAGATAGAGAAACAGATTGGGGTAGCAAAGATGGTTACAGAACTGTTCTTTATGTTCCACCACACAACCGCGACACAGGTGCGAGTAGTTTATGGGTTTAAGAGATGGTTGATCATTTGTTGAAGAAAGATAAGACATAGGATGAGACCCTGAGGGGGATGAAATCTGAGATATCTAGTATAAATAAAAAAATTGACTCTTATTCTATTCCCATCAAACAGCTTGAGCAATAGTTCGGTCAAGTGTTGACTCAACTTAGTCAGCATCAGATGGGTAGACTACCTAGCAACATAGTTCAAAATCCTAAGAATGAAGGGTAGTGCATGGTAGTTACCAATCGTGATGGCAAAAGCACCATTGATCCTCCTATGCCAGTTGATGAGGATGATGTTCGAGAGGAGATAGTTGCGGTCAAGGATGTGGATATCAGAGACGATCATGGCAAGGATGGGGTGAGTGAAGCTACATATGCACCACAAAAGCTAAAGAACATTCCTAGTCCTCCTCCTCCTTTCCCTCAAAGAATTAAAAAGAGGGAGGAGGAAGGCAAGTTCAAGCACTTTCTCTCTATGCTGAAACAAATCTCCATCAATATCCCTCTCATTAAGGAGTTGGAGAAGATGCCGGGGTATGTTAAGTACATGAAGGACTTGGTTACAAAGAAGCACACCGTGAGTCAAGAGCTCTCCCAAAAGCTTCAGTACTGCAGTGCAATTTTTCCGAGGCCCTTGGTCCAAAAGCGAAAAGATCCCGATCTTTTACCATCCCCTGCACCATTGAAGATGCGGAGTTCACAAGAGAATTATGTGATCTTGGTGCTAACATTAATCTAATGCCCTTTGCGGTCTTCAAGAAGCTAGGATTGGAAACCCCTACTTCGACGAACATACAGTAGTTGATGGCTGACCACACGTTGAAAAAGCCTATGGGAATACTATATGATATGCCTGTTAAGGTTGAAAAGTTCATATTCCCCGTAGACTTTGTGATCCTAGATTACGAAGTCAACTTAGACATTCCAATCATCTTGGGAAGACCATTCCTGGCAACTGGTGAGCATTGGTGGATATGGAAGCTGGTCAACTCAGGTTTAGATTGAGCAATGAAGAAGTTGTATTCAATATCAATCAGTCTATGAAGAGGCCAGATGATTTGAAAAATGAAGTTTAGTCACTTGGTGAAGTTTGAGTAACCTAGTTGTCCAAGTAATTCCACGACAATAAATCAAGCGTTACTTGGGAGGCAACCCAAGGTTTCTGATATAATAATTGTAGTTGTAGCTTTTTTTGTAGCTTTTATACTTATAAGTAGTTTATTTTCTTGTATTTTGGTTGTAAATTTGGACATTAGGCGGGTTGCATATTGGGTAATAGTGTGTGATGTAAAGAATATGCAGGTACATGGCAAAACCAACAATTCATTGCTGAAAAAGGCATCAGGAAGTGCCTTTACGACTGGTTCTACTAGCCATAAATTACTCTATGACCTGTACACCATCTCATTGATACTTACTCGACTCTACGAGCCAACTTTACGATCCATAGATATAACTATAGGTCATGAATGAGGCTCATTCCAGGAAAGTTTTCTGAATTTTTGACCAAGTTTTGAGGCCTCTACGACCTACTCTACGAGTCATACTTCATTCTACTACTCGTATACAGGTCCGAGAAACCCAGTCATTAAAATTAGGATTTGGATGTTCTACAAAACCATGATTTACAGGCTGTGAAGCACTTTACGGCCCATAATTGGGGTCTCATAGAGTCCAGGTCCATCAATTTTTAATTAATGTGGTCAAACTATTTGACCCCATTTGAGCCCTAATTTACGAAATCTACCTGGTCAACCCCCACCCCTAATCTTTCTGACCATCGACGATAATGTCGCCACCACTTTTCAACAAACCTTTCTGGCAAGCTAGGGTTCTTAGTGTCTTGGCAACCTATGATTTTGCACACATGATTTTGGGTATGGTGATTTAGACACAAAATCATGTGTGCAAATTTATATGATTGTTGATTAAGTTGTGGTTGCTTGTTCTTGAAACATGTGTTTAGGATCGAAATTTGGTATAGTTTCCTTTGTTTGAATGATGTGTTTTGATGCCTATGTAATCACTTACCATTAAAAATTGAATTGATTATATGTTTGATATTCAGTATGTGATGGTATGGGCCCGTGTTCTTATTGTTAATTTATTCATATGGGGTCAAAAGGGTTGGGAAAGCATGTTTAATCATTTTTGATGGGGTAAATATGCTAATCAGCATATTGGGGGTGTTGGTTGTGGTGTTATGAATCTTGTGGGTGTGTGCGTGTTGCTCCGATGCTGGTAGAATAGGTCAAAAAAAGTCATATGGGGTCCGTGTTGATGGACTTAGAAATTCAGTCCTTAGTTTTCTACCCTATGAGGGTTTTTTACAACCTCTTGAACATTTCATATGTCGTAATTGCCCTTCGTATAAGATTCTAGATACCTGAAATTATTTAGTACCCATCAGATTAGACCTTCTATGAGTCGTAGAACACTTTGCCACTCATGGGAAGGTTTAGTAGATCCTTTCCTGAAATTAAATCAGTCACTTGGATCATTTATGACTCAGTCTATGACTCGTAGAACCTTCTACAATTTATACCTGGTCCCGTAGATATCATTTCTGTAAACAAAAATTTGTGACACTATTTTATGAAAGCCTTCCACGGCCCATAGAGATGCTTTCGTAGGCCCTTCTGTAACTGACTTAGATATGTTTTTACATTTCATTTTCTTATCTATTGGGACTAACCAAGGTGCGTAAATGCCTATGTTTTAGGTTATATAGCCCTGAAAGCAAGATATGGGAAAATCAAGGCCATGCAAAGGAGGCTCATAGATGAGCCCTCGAGGATGAGCACACCCCCACATCGAGTGGATCACTAGAGGAGCTCAACGTTTCACTTGAACCGGAGGCTGATAGACCACAAATGAGGCTCCTGCCAGAGCTAGGCAGACCCAGGATCTTGTCATTTGTACTCCCCAGTCTAAAGAGGGAGACCATGACAAGAGCACCTCTGTTCAGATGACTCTGTCCAGAGAGGAGTCCAGCTTAGAGTCAGGCTTCGACGACGAGTTGGAGACAGACTCCTCTGCCACACAGTGGGCATCACCATCTCCACCGGATGCACTTACTAGTTGGTGGTGTGTCGGGGGTATGTGGGACATCTATACAGAGGATGTGCAGACTGTAGAGTGAGGCAAGAAAGCCCGCTCCATTTATGAGGAGCCCCAAGTTATCTTAGCCAAATTAGACAGTGTCCCTGGTCTCCAGGGTACTATGATTAGATATGGGTTCCAATGGCTGACCAAATCACTTAGGAGGTATTCCCGACCATGGTAAGGAACTTCTATGCATCCTATGCAACCACTATTTAGAGCACTCTTCCCAAGGGGAAGAAGTCCCTCGCTCAGCCTAGACTAACGCAGAGCAGAGTGAGGGGCCAATAGGTGGATATCTCGGAGACCACCATTTGCTGCATGTTATTTGGGCCTGAGTTCCCTGCCCCAGATCCATAGTTGATTTCAACTATAACGTGGGGTAGACCAGAGACTTGACCCTGATGAGAGATGCAGACTACAGAGCCGACTTGATAAGATGGGTGGCCGATTTGATTGCTGAGCAGGGTTTAGAACCTGCATCTGTAGCCACTCACTCGGAGCATATTTTGAAGGCTTCTTCAGTTTTCCCACCAAAGTTTTGTAGGTGATTGTCAGATCACGCATTCGGCCGACACTTTCAGATAATACTTTCATAGAAGTGTACAGTGCTAGTTGCCAGCATCTTAGCTGGCTATGAGATAGATCATTAGGCCCGCCTTATCATTGAGCAGAACCACGAGGTGGCCCTGAACAGTTCCACCTCCATCCCTTTTCCATGCTTGATCTACAGACTCTGTCTAGAATCGATAATGGAGAGTCTACACTAGTTGGACTCATTGATCAAGGTCCAATGTACTTTGGATGCCAACTTGATCAAGGATGAGGAGAACCTAGTTACACTCTGGCGAGCACTTGACCAGCCTACTCCTATGCCAGAGATGTTGGCCAAGTGCCACTGCTGAAGGTTCCACCCACCACAACCACTGCTGCTACTATGGAGAAGAGGCCCCGTTAGGCCGAGGTAGATGAGAAGAGAGGGTCCACTACTACTGCTCCTACTCCACAGGACACTTTATCACAGACTACACCTACGGGCATGATTTACATGTCCGCAGTATCTATACAGGGCATGGCGCAGAGATTATATGCCGAGTGGCAGTTGACTCAATTAGTTCAACAAGTTAGGCCTTGTGTCTGGCAGGCAATTTTAGAGTTAAAGGGCTGCATGCAGACATACATAGTCACTACTATTCAGGAACGTCTTTTTGCCTTGGATGCTCACATTGATGCCTTCGAGACGAGGGTCCAGTAGAGCTTGGGTACAACTCGGCCAATAGATATGATGGAAATCTAGACGGAGATCTAGTGACTCCGAGCAAACATGACAGCAACACTGGTAGCACCGGTGACACCACCAGAGACCAAACACCTGGTACCGGTGGTAAATCTATTTTTTACTGAGGAGCACACTTAGTCTTCTCACATGAAGAGGCCCTGCACGAATGATGATCCAGATGTCATATGATTTCATATGGGGATAATATAGTAGGAGGAGCTCAATCTTGTCTTGAGGGAATCGAGACAGGAGGAGAGGAGATGACAAGCTCAAGAACTCGAGCAGGTAAGGGGTTCTGGCCCTTATCGACAGGGAGCTACTACTGAGGAGGCCACTATGCAGGTTGAGGGTGGCCAAACTCAGCCACACATCGGCCCTTAGGTGCCCAAGTATGTTTTTTTTACTCAGTACGTTATTTTACTTTGATTGTGTACATTGAGGACAATGCACCTGTTTTTCGATGGAGTAGGGGTAGTTATAGGCCTTATTGAAGTTTGAGTAGCTCAGGTCCATAACTACCCCAATTTTTGAATCCTAGGGGTTTTCTTGCCTATTTTCTTTTTCCCATGGATATTTAATATTTTGTGGCATAATACCCACCAAATTTTGATCAGTTAGTTTAGATAGCAACCGTGCATGTTTAAGTGTGTTGACAGTTCTTGTTATGATAAGTGAGGATAAATTGAGATAAAAAGCATAATCCAAGAGTATTTTATTAATAATGTAATTAATTTCATGTGAGTGTGTGCTTATATTTGCTAATTCATGTATTGTGTTTAGTTTAGAACTTGCCATGCTACTCTAAGTTAGACTTAGATTAATTGGATTAGGAAATGATCTTAGGCCATTGTTCTCAAAATTCCACTTAGCCTAGAGGACCAACCAAATTTGCAGAACATCCTTTGATCCTAATGTTTGAGCCTGACATGTACCTATTCTTTGTAAAAACATAAGTGACCTAGCCTTATTAGTTGTAAAATCCTGAAATTGTCCCTAGCCCTTACTTGAACATTGTGCACCTTGACTGAGGCAAAAAACATAAGTTGAGGGTAGCTACAAAAAGTGTCTCTGGATTTCAGGTTGGATAATAGGCACCTCAACTCAGGCTAAAAGCCTAAGTTGAGGGTGGTTGTTGTAAAAAGTGAAATACAGAATGAGGGGGAAAGTTAGTGATACATAGAAAAGGAGAAAAAAATCATGTACTGGGTGCAAGAAAAATAAGTGATGTCTTAGTTATGAACTAAAAATAAAAATGAAGTGTAAAACAAGACAAAGAGCTGAAAATGAAAAGAAAGCACCCCAAAAAGTTTGAAATAGAATAAAAAGGAGAATGGAGTTAAAGTGTGTTGGTAGGACAAAAGTGTAGAAAAATGCAGTTTCAAGGAGGGCCTTTAGTTACTAAGTTCTCAAAATATCATACCAAAGCCCCTTGAGCCTACGTTACAAGCCTATAAAGTCCTAAAGTAATCCTAGTTCAAGTAGTCAAAGGTCTTAATCACGAGTATTGGGGCAAGCATATGGTATTAGGCATGATAAATTAATATCTTTTGTGAGAATGAGTGATTTTGCATGGTCTCAAGATTATACATGAAAACATCATTGAGAGTGAGACATGAAACTTTTTTCTATGAGGGCACTTGCATTACAATGTTAGAATTAGACTTATTCAGTGTTGTATCTTGTTGAGCGTACCTTATTTGTCATAGTTGGATTGACACATACATTAGTCTGTATTGGTTTTCTTGATAGCTATCTGATTGTGTTTTGAAAAGTAGGTATTTTTATTTGTGCTTAAGTTTGATGTAATGTATGCCATTAGGTTGAGGTTTGTGTGTTACTGTACTACTTATGTGGATTGAGTCCATCGCTTGAGGACAAGCAACAATTTTAAGGTTAGGGCGTTGATGTGTTACCAAAATACAACACTTTTGATACTTAAAACTTGAAATTTTATGTGTTCTTAATGTGATGTCAATGGATTTTATGTGTTTTTATATTTGGTTTGCAGGATTTTCGGGTTATCATTGATTCTGGGAAGAATATGCAGAAGTTGCTGATTTTGAGAATGTATGAGACCCTTTATGGGCCATAGAGCATTCTATGGGCGTGAAGAAGGTTTCATGTATAATTCCAGTGAGGGGTAGATTTCTGAAATTTATTCGACGAACATACAGATGGGTCGTGAAATATTTTATGAGTCATAGATCAAGTCTCGTGACTTGAGGATTATAGGAGGATTTTTTGAAGTTTCATCAGACGAAACCCCCTATGGGTCGTAGAACCTTTTATGGGCTGTAGAGGGGTGTCATAGAATCCAAGTCCAGAAGTGTAGTAACGATGTATGAAATCTCCAATACATTCCATAAAATAACATACGACCCGTAGAGCATCTCATGAGGCGTGCCAACCCAGTTATCCTATTTTATTTAGGACTTGTATTTTAAACATTATAAATAGGTTTTTAGGTTATTTTTCTTAGAGAGTTCGAATAGTTAGCCGTAATTCTCATTGCCACATATAACGAAAGTATCTATACAGATTTGAGACTGAAGATAGTCAAGTAATGGTGACCCACTAAAGAATGGAGCTTCGTAACATCTTGATGAAGGGTGGCTGCTTCTAGGCAAACCTCCTGGCTGTCTCTGCACCCCTAGTGAGATAGAGTAGAGAAAAACATTGGAGAGTTTTGAGAAACACTAGTATACTTTGATTTCATATTCTAATTACAGTCTTGTGAATCTCATTGAAGCTTGGGTGTACTTGTGTTTCATTCAATTGTGTAAGTGCTCTATTATGTTATTTAGATTCATAAGTCATGCATCTACACAAATCATGAGTAACTAAATCTACAAATAGGGTTGTGGGAACCATGAAGAACTAATAAGGTAAAATTAGATAATTCATAATTTTTGAAAAGTGTGCATGCATGTATTAATTAACTCTCTTCATTTTGCATATTTTCTAGTGGTGGCTAACATTAGAACCCGCCTAATGTTAATGGCTGGACTAAGGTAATAACGAATAGAAAAAGATATTAACTAACAGGATTTTATCGATGTGTTCTTGTCTAATCAACTGAACTGGGCCTTTGGGAGGTTGTACTAGGACAATAGGTAAGGGTTAGTAATGTCACACTACGGATTATAGGTGATGGTTGTCATGCCCCGGGAGGGTACCCTAGACATAACCGACACTTAGAGACTATTGCTGGTCCCCAAATGAACCACTTGGCCTCATCACATTCATTTATTCATATATTCTACTAATCCGCAGAATATCAAAAGGAAGTAGACACATCTCATCTAGTCTCAAAATAGTGTCATAAATAGACAGGCTAGTAGAAAAGAACTAGCTCACAGTCTTATCAATCAACAATTCTACTCTAGTCTAGGAAGCCTCTATCACTATTAGGTGTTGCCAATGATAAATCCATGGCTATCTGATTCAAAATAAAGCAAGAAACTCAAACTCTAAAGCAAGATAAAAATATCACATGAATCCCCAGAAGTAAAGGAGGCTCACCAATCCACTGAACGTTCAAAGATCCTCAATGATGTGCCTCTTAATGATCTTGACCCATGTATCTACATCATAAAATAATACAACACCAGTATAGAATCAGTACATGGAATATACTGGTATGTAAAATTGCTGAATGAAATCGAAATAGGTAGAATAATATGGCAATAACCCCAACTCAACTCAGTAAACCTCAGCCTATCTCAACACAGTAAAATATGCAGGTTTAAAGTACATCATGCTTTGTATAATGTATATTTGATAAGAAAATAAGGACTTTATTAGAAATCTCATGCTCAATCAATGTTGCTTAGGAGTTTCTCTTAACCAACATCTATCCTATCCCACCACCTTTAAGTTAGGTGGTGTAAAATGAATTAGCAGCATTGCCCATGCCCGTCCTAAACTTGCGATGGTAAAGGACGTAATATCTCTGTCTCTCTCTCTTGGATCCAAAGAGAATGTCTAACTTTTAGGTCAAGAGTCACCAACACGTGATGCACGACTATCCTACACTGGGAAATGCAGTTCTAGGGTGACACTCCTCACCCAACTCAGTGCTCAATGATACTCCCAAGACTAAAACATGCACAACTCATCTATCAAATCAATCCTCTTTAATATCAACTATCATCATCATCTATCAATGAAATTATTATGAGAAAATATACTTACATTATCATCAATATGTACTCAAAGCGTCGTGTAGACTCAGTGCTCAATTCAATGAAAACTCACTAAAATATTAAGTGTTTTCTTAGAAAAACAAACTCATGCCTCAAAAATAATCTCTACATATCACCAAAACTCTTTCTCCAATTATTATTTATGCTCAAAAGTTATATTCATGAAAACTCAATAAAATACGCTAAAAGAAATCCTCGGTGTTTAACATGCTCAGTATGGCCATCAAATCTCAATTTTCAAAATAATACATAAAAGCAACCATAGTCCTCAATTAAGGTTCATGTGAATGAAGGCATGAACATACATTCAAACAATTACTCAACTTCAAGAACATCATCAAGGTATTACTGTATACAGGAAACTCATTAATACTATAGAAACTTAATTCAAGAATTTAACCAAGATAATACTTCAAGAATTATATATGGGGACTCATGGGTCTTTAACTTATCTATGACCATCTATGGGGCACATAGGAGAACAATCTCATGCTTTTAGTTTAGCCATACATACCTGGGATGAAGACATACGAATCCTTGCAAGAATTTGACTCAAGTCCTCAATACCTCAAGCTTCTCTTCTTTTGCTCTCTCAAAAATCTCAACTATGGAGGCTGAAAAATGGGTTTAGAAACTCTTATTTTGCAGAAAAACTATCTTATAATCATTTATAGGACTTGGGAGGACTGGGGATTTACCAAAATACCATTTTCAAAATAAAAGAATAAAATTTCACCCCGTAATACTATGTCTACTTTGCGCCAGGGGCGCAGACATGTGTATTTTAGCGAATTTTTACAAAATACGTTGAAAAAGTTATTTCTTATGAAAATACATATAAAATGCGTTTTCCAAGTGCATTTTATGTTTAAGTTTTCATAAATCACTTTCCGGTTGATTTTTCAATCCCGTAGAAAAATTTTGAAGAAAACTTTTAAGTGTTGGTCCGCGTTCCAAGCGCGTCGCGCCTTGGACGCACATCAACACTGTCTCGAAATTAATTAGCGAAAATTATTTTTTGACTCGGTTGCTCTAAAATTGGGTCGAGGCCATTTCCCCACTCAAGTTGTTGTGATGATCGCAAATTCGATCTCGAATTTTTCATTCGAGCTTGGGAAGACACATTATGCGTACGATTCCATTCTAGATTTATTTCGGTAATTTCATAGGGCATTACATTATCTCCCCCTTGGGATCATTCGTCCTCGAATGATGAGTAAAGGTAGGATTAAGGCCCGAATAATGATTAAGACTCCTTCCAATGCTCAATCAACCAATATGGGCAGTCACAAATCACTCAGAATAGATAAATCACTTCAGATCAAGAGTAGAGATATTCTCTTAGACATATTCACCATCCAACATGAATGGATCATCGAAACTCAATTAATTTGAAACGTTTAAACACATTCGACAATTAGTCTTTCGAACTCAAGAAGGAAACCATAAACTCTAATGGAGAATGAGACCATCAACATATAAGACTCTATGTACAACTCTCAAGCTTAGGACCTCATCTCAATTGTGCTCCCTTTCACGACACTCTACTCCATCAACTTAAGCCCATAGCTCCTATTCAAGACTCTACCAATCCACATCTCCTTATTCCCTTCATGTCTACCTCTGAGCCTCAATATGCTATTGCTAAGATAATCATATCAACACAAGGCTAACTCTCAATACTCAAATCTATACTTTCTCAGGGAATTTCCTTAAGAGATCCCTAGTCCTCTTCATTACCCCTCTATCCTTACTTGAAACCCTCATCACGAAGTCTTCAATAGTCTATCATCAATACTTACATAATAACAACCATGCATTCAAGCCTATCACTCTACCCATTTCAAACATGTCTTAGAATCTTCAAGCCTACTTAACACTTCTACCTCCACTATTCAATGAACTCTCACTCAAAGTCACACCCACATACTCTTACCTATCTATTGCCATCATAGGGCCTCATCTCTCTCCCTCTCCCTATCTCTATCCCTACATAACACAAGTTTAACACTAATTTCACATTAATGCTACATTCACTCTCCTTATCTACCCCCACTCTCAGCGTACTACTATCAGTATCATAATTTGGACCTAGAGGAACTCATCATCTCCCCCTTCGATGGAACTTCAAATTACTACCTCTCCATGCAAAGTAAGCATGAATACCATCAAGAACTCAAATATTCAGATACTTGAATACTCATTCTCATGAGTAGAATTAGAACACAATATGTAGAGTTTAAACTTTATCTCCAACATCATTATTTGGCACAAATACTATCAAGGACTTGCATATTCAACTAAGCAGATGCTCAAAAAAGGAACATCAACTCAAGGATAGGAAGTCAACTGCATTATCACAATTCAGGAGCACTCATTCTCTCCCGTCATCCATAACTCGTCTACTACCATCAACAATGGAATAACAAACCGAAGATCAATGTATGCGTAAGATGACATCAGATCAAGAAACCTCACTCTCTCTCATCAATCATCACTCCCTTACTATCGTCAATATCAAGACTGAAAAGCTGGATTACTCAAAGAGCTTGGAACAAAGATCATTAGCACGATTAAATCGAGAAATCTTCTCTGAGGACATTCATAAAGCAGTACAATCTCTCTCGTCTGTAAAGACTCACTTTGAGTTCACAGGACTATACATAGTATAGAACTTAGGTCACATCTCATTTAACATAGGAGTTGAAGCACTTAGGACATGTTTGGTAGGATGTATTATATAAAAATAGTCCATGGATTAAAAATAGACATTGGATAATTTAATTAAGCCATTGTTTAGTTACTTTATTTGACTTAACCCATGGATTAGTTATACCTCATTCATGGTATTACTTTATCCCTAGAAGATGGAGGGATAACTAATCCAAGGTTTAACAATCCTTGCATAAGCCCGCTAAATGACCAAACCATTCCTCAATCCCCTCAAATTCTTTTAATTATTTTTTTTTAATTTTCTTGATGTTGTATTTTATAGTTGTAGTTTTGTACTAATAAATTTATTTACATAAATTAACTTACAACTTTTTTTTCATTTTTGGGTTCATATTTACATAATATAAAATAATATCAAAATTTTAAATTTTATTTATTTATGGATTCATATTTACATAATATAAAAAATAAATTTAACATGTCAAAAATTTATTTTGATAATTAATTTAGTTGAGTTATTTTGTTGATACAAATGTCTTATTGCGTGATTTTATTATACAAAATAAAGCTCAATAGATAAATTCTCAAAGTTGAGTGATTTAAGATATTAACTCCATTTAAAACTACAACTTACAATTTTTATGTGTAAAGGTAGATGGTTTATTCGATCTTATTATTATTTATGGTCTTTTCAATTTTAAAAGTAGATGTTCTATCTTTATTAAATTAAAATTTGATATTTTGTTAATAATCAATTTATTAAGATGACAATTATTTATGTTCAAATAACTCAAGTGAGAAATTAAGTAGTAAAAATGAAACAAATTTGTTCTTCTCCAAGTTAGTTAGAAGGCTACGAAAAAATAAATTAATTAATTAATAAATATAAATACATACATACATATTTATATATAGACACACACACACACACATACACACACGCACACACATACTTGACCCAATTACATGAAATATAATATCCCATAATAATTCATGGATATAATTAGAAAAGAAGGTTTTTTTAAAATTTTAAACCAACCACAAGATTAGATGAGAAGTAATGAACCAAAAACTTGATAAAAAATAATCCCTGCATTACTAATCCATGCGTTACTAATCTTTGCATTGCTAATTCTTACATTACTAATCTCTGTGTTATTGATATTTGTACAAAACGAACCTTTTGATCCATGGGGTAGGATCAAAATTAATGAATGACTTCGTTGCTTTTCATCCTCACAACTTGAGTAACAATCAATAAGTGGATATATGGGACTAGGACACAGGCGTGGCAGTTGCATACCAAACGTGAAGAGAGTATCACCTCAACGGAAGAATAAGGAACGTATGATATGACAAGAATTGACGTCTCATCTCGATTACCTCATCTTTATCAAACTCAAGATCTACTTCGCTTTCTCACGTCATCTCCCCCTTACATCAAGGGTCATCCCTCTAAGTTTGTGAATCAATACTCTGTATTAGGCTATAAGTACATATCTCCGCACAGTCAGGAATCACTATCCACAAGAATGTCTTAACCTCTTATATTACGCTATAGTCGCATATATATATATATATATATATATATATATATATATATATATAACTAATCATTCAGACTCTTTTCAACAATATCACTTTTAGCTCCTTTCCTGTCTCTATGAAAATCTATCTATATTTGCTATTCTTATGGCGTACATTATCACTTCCCATGACTCTTACAACCTAACCTCTTCTTTTACCTGCTAACACTCAACTTATAGGTTCTTATAAACCCATCTGTATAAGACTTAGACTATATTGGAAATATCCTCATCATCTATCTATAAACCCTACTCAACTTAGTTGCTCGGGATGAGACAGAATGCCTACCTAAACCTACTTCACATTGAAATCAAAGATATTGTCTAGATTCTTGTAGCAGTCATAATTTAAAGCTTCACATATATTTACACAATCATGGATACACATCTCAAGTGTCATGGACCAAGCCTAGGGCCTAGGCTTGAAATGGCGCAAGGGGAACCCGAAGGGACCCTAACAAGCGTCTTAGAACATCATTACACATCCTTGGACGCGGAAGCAACAAAGCAAGCATCAAGAGATAATAAATTGGGATAACCAGGACTAAGGGAATACTTTCATATCTTAGACATCAAGAATAATAGAGTCAAGGCTCATAACATAGATACATAACATGTCCAATAACACCTTTACTACATAGATAAGAATGGGGGCCACAACAAGCAACTGGGCTCACCTACAGAGTCAATACATAAACAAAAGAAAGATAGTCTTAATACATAGCAAGAGATTATACGTAACATCCCAGAATGGAGGACTCACCAACTAGCTTTAGAGACAATTGCACTAGCCACGTGAAGGAGGAGGATGATCAAGCGGTGCACCGGTTCCTACATGGTGATATCATGTAGGCATAAAGTATGCGTTAGCACGCTTGAATATACTAATATGTAGGATGCAATGCAACAATAGTGTAACACCCCACATCCTACAATACTAGTTCTATGCAAATGAAACCTGATATTTCTTTTCAAATTAGCGCCAATTTTTAAAAGTGTTTGAATCTTGAATTGGAGGGCGATATGTATGTCTAATGCTGAAGAGGGTCGAGTGCAAATAAGTTTTAAGTCAAATGGAGGAGATCACAACTTTAAATGAAGTAAGATAAGTGAGGTGCTTGTAGGACTTAGTAAGCTAGAAGGTGAGTCACCTACTTGCTTAGCTTAAATTTTCTAGCTAAATGGAGACGAGGCCCGACGTCGAATTTGTCCAATTTCGAATATGAATAAACTCCGTGTTAGCAGTGCAACTTTAGCCCCTATTTTACCATCGCAAATGGACAATACTTACAGCCCAAGATGAATAATAAAAGGGCCCAAGTACATCACAACCCACTTGACTAATTGGATCCAAAACTAAGTAAGGAGGAAAGGGAAAATGGACAGCTAAGGCCCAACTAATTTAAACCCAATAAGGCCCAAGTGAAAGGGGAAAGAAGCTGCATCAGCAACTTAGTAAAGTAAGGCTAAAAATTTCTTAGTAAGTTGGCCAAAGTCCCCCTTTAAAAAGGGTTTAGAACAGCTTCATAAGCCATTCTAACTTGAACAAAAAAAATCAGATTGTCTTCCAAGTTTTCTCTCAACTCTTTCTTGACTTTACAAGTAGCCATAAGAGACTTTTAGGGTTCTTGAAGAATCCCTACACCTTGAAGGTAAAGGTAAGTGATTATAGTTGTGTGTTTAGTAAGGTTTCTTCATGAAAAATAAGAGACTATGTTGGTTAGGTATATTCTGAAAATTTTGGAGAGCATGTGTTTCAAGATTGTTATACATTTTTTCTTGTTTATTTGGAAGATTTTCTATTTTTGGTTAGATTGATAATGAAGGGAGGCTACTGTTCTTAATAAGTATTGGTTCTTTAATGATGTATAAAGGCTGCTGCACCACTTTTACAGTCTGTAAAAGTGAGTTCTTATAAGATATCGCAATTGTATTCTTA
Source organism: Solanum clarkiae (assembly GCA_011800125.2). Lineage (NCBI taxonomy): Eukaryota > Viridiplantae > Streptophyta > Magnoliopsida > Solanales > Solanaceae > Solanum > Solanum clarkiae. The sequence continues at coordinate 16,022 of JAABOM020056109.1, read as the reverse complement.
GTACGATTTGTGGGCTGATGGATGGGAGGCTATTGCCTCACGTCCTTCATGACTACTTTGGTACTATTATAAGAATATTTTAAGGTTGTCTTTATATATAGATGTGTTGAGGACAGTTTTGATAAAGTTGAAATAGGTTCAAGATTGTCGACATCAAAATGTAGCAAAGGGGTGTATCGTTATGCCGCCTATTTGTATGTTGCGTAGAATTATTGTGTATTGTACTTTGGGGCTGTTGTAAGACTGTTATGGCACTAAAACAGGTTGCGCATGATATGTATATGAGAATGTGTATTAGAAAGTACGATTAGGGGCGGAAAGGTTGAAAGAATACGCTCGGGTTTATAATTATACGCTTGTTGCCCGTATGTTATTTTTTTTTATGAGATTGCGCTTCCAAGATATATATATTGGCTACTAATGCTAGTTTTACTACCTATTATGTTGTAGATAAATATTTGGAGGAAGGGAAGGTTATCTCGAGGTAATAGCGAGGTCGTACAATGAGGTATGTAAGGCTACTTGATTTCGTATTATTTGGCATAAAACATAGATCCCTCCTTGGCATGTAAAGGCACTTACCAAGTCTAACACAACTATTAATCGTATCTCAACTCTTTCACATGTTCATATGCTCCCATACACAGTCACATTCAAATCTGTATAAATACGTAAATACCAAGGTACATGGGTTCTTGTTACTAAATAAAGTTCATGAGTTGTTTCATCTCATACGCATTTCATTATTTATGTAACGTACTCTTTTCATTATCATATTGTCTTGTATGATTATTTATATGTCATATGCTACATCTACAGTCCTATACCTCCAATATTGTGACCACCAAAAGAATTATCTCAAAGGTAATTGAAAGATACAGTAAAGTATATTTCTTGTTGATGGGTGGTAACCAGAGGGGTGGAAGAATTACCTAGCCAGGGTCGATCCTATCACGGGAGATAGCCCAAGGTGTTGAAGGAAAAACGTAGCCAGGGCCGATCCCGATATAGATTTACCACTGATCAGCTGGTCATTTGTCTTACATGTTGTACACAGATTATACAGTAAAGGTAGAGTAATAAAAAGAACATAAAGTACATGATCCCACAGTATAACTAAAGGTGGTCTCTTATCCTTACACTAGTGCATAGTTTCATTTGAGTTGTTACTTTATATACAATATTTCCTACCTTACATATTCAGTATATTATCTCGAATTGATGTCCCTTACGCGGAACCTGCATTTCATGCTACAGGTACAGGTGCTAGTAGATCTCCCTAGTAGGAGTACATGATATCCAGTTGTTGTTACCAAGATTCAAGTTGCTTCGAAGCTTTGTGTGACTAGAGCTTATATCTTTTTTGTATTGTATAGCTAGTTGAGGTGGGGCCTATCCCGACCATTATTAGATACTTTTCCTTATCTAGAGACTTTGTAGACTATGTAAATTAAAGTGTGGTCATATCTCGGACTCTAGACACAGTGGCCCTAACGGCCTAGCCATATACATTTCCTTTTGGCTTGTTATTACTGTTTACTTTCTTAAAGGCATGTTGAATGTAGAGATCTCTTATAATATATATAGAAAGCTCATAGATATAGGTTGGTTCTCCCGGGCCTCATTGGCAATGTGTGTTAGTCCGCTCTAAGGGGACTTGGGGCGTGATAAATAATTAGGCATCATAGGGAAAATGCAGAATAATCATTAATGGGTAGCATAATAGCAAGATGGGATGTATGATTAATGCTTATGTAAAACATGCTTACATAGAACATAATACATGTGTAAAAGGAGACCACTATCATATTGGTGGATCGTCGCATCCTACCACCCTTAGTGATTGAGGTACAAACCCCTTTAATTGGTTGGTGGATCATCGTACCCTACCACCCTTGGTGACCAGAGTACAAATCCCTCGACATGGTTATCAAGGTACAAATCCCCCAACATGGTTGATGGATCGTCACACCCTACCACTCGTGGTGACCGAGGTACAACCCCCCCTAGACATGATTATTAAGGTACAAATCCCTCGACATGATTATCAAGGTACAAACTCCTTGACATGGTTACCCGATGCACAAACCCCGAGTAGGGCATGGTCATATTCCAACACTATATAGATAATACCATATACATATGTTCATTTCATAACCGTATAGTCATTCAACTCATAAGACATGCATTGGACCTTCAATTCCTCAAGAATCCATAATCGGACATTTTGTCAAACACTTAGAGGGTGTGTAGTGCTAGTGTAAAACCATGCAATTTAAGAGTGTTATCACGCTAGAAAATTTAATGTAAAACCATTAATATATTCTTGGTAACACCCTCAAGCAATATACATCAAAACCCTTCATCCAATCTCACATTAGATCTTAGATTCATAGCCCAAAATATAGTAAAACAGTCATAATTTCATAAACCCCAATATCGTGTGCAGTGATTTTTATAATACATAAGACCCATTTGTAAATAAATTTTGAATCATGCAATTTAGGATAAAAGGAAGCTTGGCATTATGGGTGAAAGGAACCCATGGAAGAACCCACATACTTAGCTTTGGAGATGAAGACTTGAAGCTTGAATGAGATCCTTTAAGTCCGGATGAGTTTTGAGACTTGAGTTTAGGAGTAAAATATTTGGCTAAGTGTTTGAATAAGTATTGGGGAATTTTTGAATAATATGAAGGTGAAAAATGCCTAAGTATAGGTATTTTCACACTTGGGAATACTTAGGCCCAAGACTTAAAATTCTTGGATCGAGGTCCAAAACTAGACAAAAAATACATTAGAGGTGTGCCCCTGCTACGACGGCGTGTCGTGCCAGGGGCGCGAAAACCTCTCAGGAAATCCTATTTTATGATTTTCAAATTTTGATACATTTGCTCTTAAATCGGGGTTAGACCCATTTTCCAATCAATTTGACCCTCTAAATAAGAATATAAAATCGAATTTTTGATATCACACACAAATTTTAAGATATATAAAAATTATGATTTCGGGCATTTCCGAGGTACATTTGCGAGCACTTTTTGGGGTCGTTTAACCAAGTCTTTTATTATCTATGGAGCTATCCTCGTTTCACTAGTCTTACCTAAGGGGCACTTGTACCCTACGCATAGCATCACTTTCCTTACAAATTAGCATCTTCATACACTATGGCAAGTCTCTTAGAGAAAATCTCCAACTAGAACTATCACTCTCATGACACTATCTCCTCTTTCGTACTACTCCTCAAAATTCAAGCTCAGGGTCTAGTACTAATATTTGCATCTATCACACACCTCTTTAACGCTAACTTACAATTACTAGATAAAATATTTAGGGAACATAATACCACTAACATCTCAAAACCAGTACTTTATCAATGCAGCCCTTCCTCATAACACAGCATCACTCATCTATTCAATCATATCTCCTTATCTAACTATGCTCATAACCCGATGAGTCTCATGAACTTTTAATTAAAAATCATAAGCCTAATTTAGATCTATCACATTGAAAACACTCTTTCCCTCTATTCAAGATCTATACTTCACCCTCAATAGTATGTATATTTCAACACATCAACATACACTTCCTTCTAGTTTGGACATGCTCTAACACCTTTTGACAACAACTCTTCCCCTATACTGCATCGTGAAAGTCATAGGGTACTTAGACTCTTTCAACAATTTTATGGAAATCAATTCATCACCTTATTACTAATAGGTACATAACTCTAACTATAAACCTCAATCAATCACCACTCTAACTACCCAATTTTCTAGATCAGGGATAACAACTCTACTTATGGTTTTACAAGACCTCAAATCTCACTCTTAGTTGGAAACATTAAGCTTCTTGGAAACACAAACTTTTCTCTCATGTATAACATCACAAGCAAGTAAAGACTCAACTTATACCTGTCATAACATCTTGGAGGGTTTCTCTAAGCTGGGCGACTACTGTAGCACACAACTGGTCTATGGCGTCACTCGTGCTAGGAGTAGTATCTCTTTGATTTCTTCTAACTGGTGGTGTAGATCTAGCGGGTTGAGCTTTGTTGACTTGTCTTGGATAATCTCTCTAAAAGTGACCCGCTTGGCCACATTTGAAGCAGTCGCTGGTGCCCAATCGACACTATCCCAAATGAAGTTTGCCACATCCTCTTTATGGTGGCTTTCCTTTATGTCCTCGGAGTGGAAGATTACGAACCTTGAAAGACTAGTCTCTCCTCAGCCTCAAATTATATCTACTGCTGGACGTGGGTGTACTCACTTGTGGTGACATATAACTCCAGGGTCTCTACAGAAAGGAAACCTTTTCCTGCTTCACTCCAAGCTTCTTCTATCTCACTCTCCTTGTCCTCTTCTATACATTGATCATGTGCAACAAGCGGAGTAGTAGGCTCAAGATTCTCGGTCCTGATAATATTCCTCAAGTCCATGGTGCGTTTAGAAGGCATGGTCTGCAATGTGTAAAGCACGATTTAGAAAAGAAATTTTATAGAGTTTGACTTTATCACATGATTTAAAATCTGAAAGAAGGGAAACAATTCCTATATGTCCTATAGCCTCTAAATTGTGGATGTGGGGCTCTTCATAGTGATACTAAGGACTCTACTAGACACGACTTCCTAGACTCCCTAGGACTCTTGAACTCGTGTTCTGATACCAAGTTTGTCACGCCTTGGGAGGATATCCTAGACGTAACCAGCACTCAGAGACTATTGTTAATCCCCAAGTGAACCAGTTAGCCTCATCACATTTATTCATTCATACATTCTACTAATCAGGGTAAGAACAAACGAAGTAAATGGACACATCTCATCTAGTCTGGAAACAATGTCATATATAAAAGGCAAGTAGAAGATAACTAGCTCACAGTCTTATCAATCAATAATCTGCCTCTAGTCTGTGAAGCCTCTATCACTATTAGGTGGTACCAACGACAGACTTATGACTACCTGAATCAAAATAAAGCTACAAAGTATAAAAATCTAAAGCAAGCTGAAAATATCATATGAATCCTCCGAAGTAAGAAAGGCTCACCAATCCGCAGAACGTCTAAATATCGTCAACAATGTGCCTGCTGGTGATCTCGATCCCATGTATCTATATCATAAAATGATGCAGCTCCAGAGTGGCATCAGTACATGGAATGTACTGGCATGTATAATAGGTGAATAAAACTGAAACAGGTAGAATAATATGGCAATAATATCAACTCAACTCAAAAGACTCATCTCATCGCAACTCAGCAAAGCATGCAAGTTTAAAGTAAATCATGCTCTTTATAATATACTTTTGAAAAGAAAAGAATAACTCCTTTACAAATCTCATGCTCAATCAATATTTCTTGGGAGTTTCTCTTAACCGACATCTATCCTATCCCACCACCTTTAAGTTAGGTGGTGTATAACAAATTAGCATCGTTGCCATGCTCGTCCTAAACTTGCGATGCTAAAGGACGTAGTATCTCTCTCTCTCTCTCTCTCTCTCTCTCTCTCTTGGATGCAAAGATAATGTCCAACTTTTGGGACAAGAGTCGCCAGAATGTGTTGCACGACTATCCAACACTGGTAAACACAGTTCTGGGGTGAAATTCCTCACCCAACTTGGTGCACAATAATACTCCTAAGACTAAAACATGCATAACTCATTTATCAAATCAATCCTCTTTAAGAATCATATCAACTATCACAATCATCTATCAATGAAATTATTACGAGAAAATATACTTACATTATCATCAATATGTACTCAAAGCGTCGTGCAGACTTAGTGCTCAATTCAATCAAAACTCATTAAAATGTCATGTGTTTTCTTAGAAAAATAATACTCATGCTTCAAAAATAATCTTTACATATCACCAAAGCTCTTTCTCCAATTATTATTCATGTTCAAAAGTCATATTCATGAGAACTCACTAAAATACGCTAAAAGAAATCATCGATATTTAACATGCTCAGTATGGCCATCAAATCTCAGTTTTAAAAATAATGCATAAAAGGAATCATAATGCTCAATTAGGGTTCATGTGAAAGAAGGCATGAACATACATTCAAACAATTACTCAACTTCAAGAACATCATTAAGGTATTATTGTATACAGGAAACACATTAATATCATAGAAACTTAATTCAACAATTTAACCAAGATAATACTTCAAGAATTATGTATGGGGACTCATGGGTCCTCAACTTATCTATGACCATCTATGGGGCATATGGGAGAACAATCTCATGCTTTAAGTTTAGCCTTACATACCTGGGATAAAGACAATATGAATCCTTGCAAGAATTTGACTGAAGTCCTCAAGACCTCAAGCTTCTCTTCTCTTCTCTCTCAAAAATCTCAACTATGGAGGCTGAAAAATGGGTTTGGAAACCCTTATTTTCCAGAAAAACGATCTTATAATCGTTTATAGGACTTGGGAGGGGTCGGCGATTTACCAAAATACTCTTCCCGAAATAAAAGAATAAAACCCCATAATACTATGTCCACGTCGTGTCAGGGGCCCGCGAACATGTGTATTTTGGCGAATTTTCTCAAAACACGTTGAAAAACTGATTTCGTATGAAAATACACATAAACCACATTTGTGAAGTACGTTTTATGTGTAAATTTTCGTAAATCACTTTCCAATTTATTTTTCAATCTCGTAGAATTTTTTTTAAAAAAACACAGAAGTGTTGGTCCACGTCCCAGGTGTGTTGCGCCTTGGGCACGTATCAACATTGTCCCAAAATAAATTAGCAAATTTTTTTTTCAACCCGGTTGCTCTAAAGTCGGGTCGAGTCCATTTTTACACTCAATTTTTTGTGCTAATCGCAAATCCAGTCTCATATTTTCCATCTGAACTTGGGAAGACACGTTATGTGCATAATTCCATTCTAAGGGTATTACGAAAATTTCACGGGGTGTTACAGGTTGTCTTATAGGTTAGGCTAGCTGATCTACATATAACCTCAAAGATAATGAATGAATGTACCATGATATAGTGTACCTTGGCAATTAACCTCCCTCTTTCTCAATATAGGGGTTATATTGGATTGCATATTATAGCCCGCATAGTCTTATTGTTGATTATGATTACTTTACACATATGTATGATCTTTCTGATGATTTATTCATTATTCTCAATTCTTTACTTTTACGTGATGCTCTTAGTACATGTACTTGTGCATTGATCCCGCTTGTACTTACTTATGATTCTACTACTCTTTCGTCATGCTATTGAAATGTTGATTTGTACATTATGATTGATTATGCATTGCATTGCTCACATATTTAGTACAATTCCAAGGTACTAGCGTATATTTAATTTTATGCCAACATTATATCACTATATAAGAGCAGGTGACCAACTTCCTCCTTATCATCGTGGTTAGATTTGATGTCTTTTGAAAATTAAGGGTGAGTCCTCATGAGTTGAGGGCAAGATCCTATTACTTCTGGCTTTTATCTTATGTATTGAGATTACTTTGAAATTTGTGATTACTTCCTTTGAAGGTGAACTAGGGACATGTCATAACTCTCGTCTATTGACTAATAGAGGCATGATAGACAAAGGATATGACGTAATCCCGTTTAAAAGACTGAACATCATATTATATATCAATTATATATGATACATAATAAAATAAATTTGTACAATAACTAATAAAAGACTTCTACTACTAATAAAACGGTAAATTGATGCAAAATAATTGAATTTTCCTTCTGCATCTTTCATTAGAAAATTCATTATTCTTGTTTCATGACTACTCTCTTTTTCTCGCTAAAATCCTATAGGTTATCACAAATTATATAAGACAAAAAGAAAGGAAAGATCCATTCATTCATGAACCATCTTGTCCATGCCATCAAGAGCTCCAACCGCAAAAGGATAAGATCTTAGGTTGGCTGAGCACAAAAGTTGCATGGATTTGACTTCTTTTCTTCTGCTATTGAAGAGAAAAAAATCAGAGAAAACTTTCTCAATTGAAAGTGAAAGAGGATTGGTGTTTTTCCATTCGATTGATTGATTCAGAGTCTCAAGCTGAAGCCCATGTTAATTGGTGCGGTCTTTCACTATTGGAACCGTTGATTTAGATCGGTAGGATTCTATCTAATCTTTTCTAATTTCGTCCAAATTTTGAGCCAAAAGACATGGGCATTTAAAATTTCAAATCTATTATGTGTCGTAATAAAAAACATAGCTTGATAAATAGTACAAAGTATATTTATGACTTATAATATAGAGTTATAAATATTTGTGTCATGTAATTTTCTCATGTCTTCATTGTATTTGCCTATAATTAATTCACTAGTATACAAATCCCTACAATACACAGATAATATTGAAATATTATTTTTAAATATTTTAGATTATGCTGTTTTATTTGAGCATATTAAATAATATTATTTTAGAAAAAAATTCAACTATTATATTAGTCCTAGTGAAATGTACTCCATTAACCCCATATCCCCTCTCAAACTCCATAACAAATTTATATGAATATGAATATAAAAAACAAATCATATAATTATCAATAACATTTAGATTTCATATTATTCTATATTATATTATTCACTATTTAATATATTATATTATTAATGTTAATTCTTATTAACTTATCACTTAACTTAGTATAATTTATCAAGTGATCTTATCTATATAAAGAAAATCTATTTATTTTTCTTAGTCTTAAATTTTTAAAATTTTTGAATTTTTATTTTATTGTTTACATCTTTTCAATATTAAAATTTATGAACAGTAATATTTGTAATTTCTAATCACTTCATTATAATTTTCAAAATTAGTTTGAAGCTTCCCCCCACCTCCTTCCACCCTCTCCTTTGTATTATTTTTTTACAAAAAAATTAATATAAAGGTTAGTTATAAATAATAATAAAACAATAAGTTGAGTATATACAATATATTTTAACAATTATGAAAAAAATGACGTGCATAATCTATAGATATTCATTGTAAAAAAATTTCTGATGATAATAAAATATGTGTTAAGATATAAGTATATGAAAAGTCATACTAATCAATTTATTTACTTGAATTTTGCATGAATTAATTATCTTTTAATTTGATATTCATTATGTTTTATTCAAAGGTTACACACTACTTTATTTGATGATACTTTTATTTCTTCACACCACTCAATTTTAAAATATCAATTTTTTTTGTTGAAGTCTTTTATTTTATTTTATTTTTTGAAAATCTCTTTTATAATTTATTTTGTTTCAAAACTAATTGAACATTTTAAGTTAAGTAAATCATATGTTTGCTAATTTAATTGGTACTTTTCTTAAAATGGAATAGATAAAAGAATGAAATGTAGTGATATCATATAAAGATGAAAGTTCATACTGCACCAAATCATTTTTCATTTAAAAAAAAAAATTTATTCCTAAATAAAGGTATTTATAGCTTTATATATCGTTAATCAATTAATTAGCAAGAACATAAATTATATAAATAACTTTGAAGAGAACATCTTAAATACGAAAACTCATTTAAACAAAATTTTTTAAGTTTTCAGTTACTCAATCTCATATCTTCATCCAAAATTCTTCCAACATTGGATTAAATAAATATATTACCATAATAAAGATTCATAAAATAATATGAACACTTATTTTAATAAAATAGCAATGTAAAAATGCTAAGAAAAGTCAGCATTTAGAAAGCTAAAATGCTTGACTAAATTCTCAATAAAAGGTCATTGTTTTTTTTTTAATTGACATAATCAAATGTATATTGTTTTTGATTAAAAAAATACAAATGAACAAAATTAAAACAAAAAATATTTCTTACTTCAATTTAACTCTATATATAGCAACAAAAGAAAATTAGCCTGCAATACAATCATCATTAATTTGTGTTGACATCTAATTTTTTATCCTCCACAATATAAATTAGTCATTGAGCTTTTAATTTTAACACTTTGAAATAAATTTTTAAAAAGTGCAAAAGAAAAAATTCAAGTAATTTTTAGGTTAAAATCTTTTAATTTTAATTAAGTTTATATATTATATATTATATACATTTATTGCAAATATTAAAAGTTAAATATTATATTCTTCATTAATTTTTCAAGAATTTCTCAAATAGATTTTTATCTTTAATCACTTTAGTTCAACTATTTTAGGGATTAGTTACTTCGTAGTTAAATTAATTATTTTAAGTTGTTAATATTAAAAAGATCTTTGATTAGTTTGTATTAGTTCATCCTATGATCAAATTAATCAATTGATTCAAATAGATCACATTTTAATTGGTCGTGTTTGTAATTGAAATGACTAATTTTTCAATGAAATTTTTCTATAATTTCAGTTTTTTTTCAGCACCTAATTGGACTCAATTTAATTTATTTTCAAACTAAGTCCAGCCCAAAATACCCTATACTCGGCCCAATCCTACACTTCCAGCCAACATATCCTATTGTCACGACTCGCCAGTCTTGCATAAAAATTCGGGAAGAATCTAGAGTCAAGGAGAAGAAATTAGAATCTTGGAGAAGTTTCTGGAAGACTCTAGAATATTACGAATGAGACTTGAAGCTCCTAGAAGAATCTAGAAAGATGTCGGGAAATCTTGTAAATACTTAAAAAAATATAGAAGGATGTAGTCTTGTCTTGGAAGACTTAGAAATATCTAGAGGAATAGAGGCTTATAGAACTAGGGACTAGTGTGTAATTATTGAAAGACTTGGAGAGTAAATATTATTTGCACTTAAGTCCCTAGGTTGTAATGTAAATAGAGGGGGGCATTCATTTGTAAGACATCCAAGAAAATTGTAAACAATCTTCCAAAGCAATATACAAGTCTTTTTAAAAAGTTCTCTTGTCTTCTTAATCTAGCGTTCCCTTAGCGGTCCAAAGTTGAAAAACTTACTTGTATTTGCAAGATCGTGAAAGAATCATGAGCAAATCGACAAGTGCCACACGGAAGTCTTGGCAAAGCTCTAAGTCCGTGACAACGTGGTATAAGAGCAGGTTCGTATAAGGGAAGCATGACAACCGAAGGAGACATCAACGCCACTAGCACCATCAATGTTATGCTGGATGTTGGCAAGAATCGCAAGGGAAAGAAAAACTCCAAGAAGGTTGAGGAAGTGCCAGTCGGACCGACACAGAGCGAGGCCATAACAACCCACTCACTCTCGGCCATTGAGTTGAGTGACGATGCACGAGGTGAAGATCCCACCAACATCATGCTCGACAAAGGATGAGTCATAAGGGTAGATGCTGCCAGGCAAGCACTGGAACTCTTAGGCAAGCGCTTAAATCAGTTCGATGACAAGTTTTAGACCTTTGAAGAGTTCACCCTCGAGGAAAATGATAGCATCCAAAAAAGGTTAGGCGGACGTCAGGTAGTGGAGTACGAGCTTAGGGAGACCATCATTTCCTTAGAGTGTCACTTCATGGAGGCACTAAGCAAGATGGAAGCCATGAGCTCCACCAAAGAGTCTATGACTGCAAGGATGAGGGAACTTGAGGAAGGCGTGGCTGATTGGAGATGTGTAGGGATTGTTGGAGAAAGGGAGCCAAGACTGAGGCTCCCAAGACACCTGTCTTCAAAGGCGTCCGAGAAGCGCAAGAGGTGGAGAACTTCTTGTAGCACTTGAAGAATTACTTCAAGTGTAACAAGGTGAGGAACGATGAGATGAAAATCAACAAAGTCATGTTGTATCTGACAGAGATGGCCATGTTATGGTGGATACGAAAGGAATCAGAGATAGGGAAGGACTATGCGCCATCAACACTTGGGAGCAGTTCAAGAGTGAGTTCAAGAAGGCCTTCTTCCCGAAAAATGTCATCTATGAGGCAAAGCGAAAGTTCAGAGAGCTAAGACAGAGGGGTAGTATAAAGGCCTACATAAAGGAGTTTACTACCTTTATGCTCCAGATCTCTAACCTCATGGATGATGATACGTTGTTCCACTTCATGGACGGCCTATAGAATTGGGCCAAGATAGAATTGGAGTGCCGACAAGTTGGGACAATTAATGAGGCCATCACATAGGCAGAGGCTTTGAAAGACTCTCGATATGACAGGAGAGATAAAGATCAGGGAGAAGACTCGGGAGGTAGTCATGATCAAGGTGGGGGAGCTGGCGGCAAAGGCAGGAATTCGCAGCCACATCTCAGGCATCATGACACCAATAGGCCTGATAACAGGAGGTCCAGGTGACAAAGCAGTAGAGAGGGCAACACATAGACCAAGGAAAAGTTAAAGTTCTACATATGTGGGGGCCACATAGCTATAGAAGTGCCCCCAATTGAAGAGCCTTGGTGCCATACTACGGGAACGGAAGGAGCAGAAGGCCTAGGTAAAGGCACCCAAATCAGGAGAAGATTCAGACATGACCTGGGTAGGCGTGATTGTGCTATATGGAACTATCATGCAGCAATCAGAGAAGCTGAAGGAGTGTCATGCAAAATATGTAGATATAACGATCAATGGATGACCTGCTCGTTCTATGGTTGAACAGGCGCAGAGGTTAACATCATCACTAAGTCTGCGGCAACCAAGTTAAGGCTGAAATATAAACCAAGTACTTCGCAACTTAGGATAGTCAATGTTCTAATGACTCTTGTGTGTTCCATTTCTCAAGGAGTTGACATAGTGTTAGGAGAGTGGCACGGTAAGACCAACCTCCATGTTACCCTAGTAGATCTCTTTGATATCATCCTTGGGCAGGAATTGTTCCGGAAGTGCTATGTGGTGATCGACCCCTACCTCCAACAACTCATGGTCTTGGAGCAATTAGGTTCATGTATGATGGCCTTAGTGCAGATGCGACCCAAGTCAGAGGGACTAGTTCAGCTATCGGCCTTGTGGCTTGTGGAGGGGTTCCATGATGAAAAGTCATTCTCGTGTTCCATGCGTGCCAAGAGGAGAAATCGTTGGAAGAGAAGTCGTCAAAGGAGGCCAAGTAGGAACAGGGTCAACCAAGCACAGCAGTGCTCCTTAGGTGTCGAGACGGGAAAACTCCAACAAAGAATGGCATGGAGACTTGCGGCAATCTAAAGGTAGAGACTAGGAGTTCCAGCAACAGCATTATGCCAAGGACGTCGCAACAACAGGTGGTGGAGAGTGTCACGACCCAGCAGTCTTGCATAAAAATGTGGAAAGAATTTAGATTCAAGGAGAAGAAACTAGAGTCTTGGAGAGGTTTCTGGAATACTCTAGAACATTGCAGATATGACTTGAAACTCCTAGACGACTCTAGAAAGATAAGGGAAATCTTGTAAATACTTAGAAAAATCTAGAAGGATGTAGTCTTGTCTTGGAAGACTTAGAAATATCTAGATGTATAGAGGCTTCTAAAATTAGGAACTAATGTGTAATTATTAAGGGACTTAGAGAGTAAATATTATTTGCACTTAAGCCCCCCGGTTGTAGTGTAATAGAGGGGGCATTCGTTTGTAAGACATCCAAGAAAATTGTAAGCGATCTTCCAAAGCAATATACAAGTCTTCATAAAAAGCTCTCTTGTCTTCTTAATCTAGCATTCACTTAGCGGTCCAAAGTTGAAAGCCTTACTTGTATTTTTCAAGATCATGAAAGAATCGTGAGCAAATTGACAAGTGTCGCATGGAAGTCTTAGCGAAGATCTAAGTCCGTGACACTGATCTATACAAAACATATGCTTACACCTCTACAATTAACCTCGCGTGCACCTCTTTTCATTCTCTCCTTTTCATTCTTTCACACAAGACCTACTTCCCCTTTTCTCCCTCACCTTCTTCAACGAACACACAATTTCAGCCTCTCTTGGATTCAAGATGATTTTGAATTTCAAATTCAAAAATTTCAATTCTACCATAATCTCTGCCTATAAATTTCCCCTCTTTCTCCATTGTTGGAGAGCAGTTTTCCCCACAAAAAGAAGACTTTTAAATTTCTAATGGTAGAGCGTTCTTGGCCTCTAAACATCACTGAAATTTCATTTCAGAATAAGCTAATTTTCAGAAAGGCTTGATCAATTTTGAAGGTTCCTAAGGTCGGATTTCTCTGATTTCAAAGTCGGAAAGTATAGACAAAGTTCGGATTTGGTGGTGAGAGTTCCTTCCTAAGTCGCCCTCATCCCAAAGAAGGTAACACTCAACGCCTTTCTTTTCGTTTTTCCATTGCAACTCTATTTTGGCATTATGAATCCTGTTTCATAAGTAACATATATTGGTTTTGATGACTATTCAAGCTATGACTCTTTGTGTATTTAGTTCCTCTTCTGGTTAGTTTGATATTCCTATTCATGGCCTTCATCCTTCTGTTCTTAATTGTCAAATAGTCATTTAGTTTCTATATTCCCATTTTGTCACTGTGTATTTGAATACCGAGCTTTTGAATTTGTTTTAAGACATGGGGTTGCTTCTTAAATGAATATTTTCTTTTTTTGCAACTCGGATTGGCATGGTGATGTTCATGTTGCAGCCCAAGTGAACAACTGGGCTTGGTAAACACGAATTTGAGAGGAAAAAATTTCTTCTATTACTCATAAGAATAGATTACAAAACAACTCTCAAACTCACACTTTACTACACTCTTGTCTTAGTGTTTTTGGTGTTTTTGGAGAGCTCATCAGCTCCTTTTATAGGAAAAATTATACCCCCATAGATGTCATTGGTGACATCACAAGGGGGATATAATATTCAACAATTATTTGCAGCTGCTTTTGTTGAATCAATTTGCTGGACTTCTTCAATTCAACAATTGTTGGCAGCTTCTTTTGTTGAATCATCTATAGGGCTGGACTTCTTCAATTCTCCCCCTCCAGCTATATCCGGAATAAGCATTCCTAGCTATATCTTTGCATAGCTCTAACTTCTCTCGAATCACCACTTTCGTCAACATATCAGCTGGATTCTCTTTCGTATGGATCTTCACTAGTCTCAACAGTTGTCGATCCATCACTTCCGTATCCAATGATACCAAATATCAATATGTTTTGTACGTGAATGGTACATGGTGTTCTTGCTCAAATCCAGAGAACTCTGACTGTCACAATGTACCTTATATTTCTTTTTCTTGATTCTAAATTCTTGAAGATAACGCTTTAACCACAACATCTTTTTTCCAGCTTCCAGAGCAGCAATGTATTCTGCTTCGGTTGTGGATAAAGCAACATTTCTATAGTATTGATTGCTATGAAACAGGCCCCCTGCAAAAGTGTAACTGAATATTGAAGTAGATTTCCTACTATCAAGGTCTTCGGCCATATCTGCATCTGTATAGCCTTCCAAGATTGGATCAACTCCCCCGTAGCAAAGACATAATCTCATTGTACCCTTTAGGTACCTGAGAATCCACTTTACTACCTCCCAATGATCTTTCCCGGGATTGGAGAGAAAATGACTCATATCTAGCCTCGTATATACATCAAACTTCCAACTGCTGAAGAATATGGTACTGACGATATCTCCCCAATCTCTTCCTTAGATAAGGGACACGATCTCTTGCTCAACTTAAAGTGGTTGGCTAATGGAATTCTAACTAGTTTGGCATTGTTCATGTTGAACCATGCAAACACTCATTTAATATACTTTTCCTGAGATAGCTATAACCTCCGGTTCTTCTTGTCTCGGGTGATCTGCATTCTCAATATTTGTTGAGTCGATCCTAAGTCTTTCATGTCAAAAGACTTAGAGAGTTCCTTCTTCAGCTGGTTGATCTTCATTGCGTCTTTCCCCACAATCAGAATATCATCTACATATAGTAGAAGAACAACAAAATTTCCATCAGAATACTTCTGAATGTAGACACATTTATCTGCTGAAGTTTTCTTGTACTCTTGACTCGCCATGCATGAGTCAAAGTTCTTGTACCACTACCTAGGTGCCTGCTTTAGACCGTATAAGTTTTTCTTCAGCTTGCATACGAGGTTATCTCCTAAAACCTTAAAACCTTCTAGCTGCTCCATTTAGATTTCTTTTGCTAAGTCTCTGTGAAGAAAAGATGTCTTTACATCCATCTGTTCAAGCTCCAAGTTCATACTTGCGACCATTCCAAGTATGACTCTAATTG
>JAABOM020056088.1:0-15325 GCA_011800125.2 Solanum clarkiae | reverse complement strand
GAGAGAGAGAGAGAGAGAGAGAGAGAGAGAGAGAGAGAGAGATTACGTCCTTTACCATGGCAAGTTTAGGATAGGTGTGGCAACAATGCCAATTTGTTATGCCCCATCTAACTTAAAGGTGGCACGATAGGATAGATGTCGGTTAAGAGAAACTCCCAAACAACATCGATTGAGCATGAGATTTCTACGGAGCTATTCTTTCTTTTCAAATGTACACTATGAAGAGCATGATTTACTTTAAACTTGCATATTTTATTGAGTTGAGATGAGATGAGTCTTTTGACTTGAGTGGATGTTATTGTCGTATTATTCTACCTTTTTCGGTTTCATTCAGCTATTTTACATACCAGTACATTTCACATACTAACGTCCCCCTCTAGGACTGCATCATTTCATGATGTAGATATACGAGCTTGAGATCATCAGTAGGCGCGTCATTGAAGATCTTTGGACGTTCAATGGATTGATGAGCCTTCCTTAATTCAGAGGATTCATATGTTATTTTCATCTTGCTTTAGAGTTAGCTACTTATTAGTTTTATTTTGATTGAGGTAGCCATGGATCTGTCATTGATACCACCTAATAGTGATAGAGGCTTTATAGACTAGAGTCGGATTGTTGATTGATAAGAGTGTGAGCTAGTTTTTCTTCTACTAGTCTTTTTATATATGATACTGTTTTTGAGACTAGATGAGATGTGCCCATTTACTTCCTTTTTATTCTTCTGCTGATTAGTAGAATGTAAGAATGAATAAATGTGATGAGACCAAGTCGCTCGCTTGGAGACTAGCAATAGTCTCTAAGTGTCGGTTACGTCTAGGGTACCCTCCCGGGACGTGACACATACTGCCACGTGTATTTCTTTAATTAAAAATCAATTTTATTTTATTTAATTAATTGATTAAAGCTAAAAAAAAATAGAGATTAATTGTGACGCTAAAACTTGGCACATTCACCTCCTATTATATGTTTAAATATATATAGATTTTTGAAAAATAAATAGAAATCTTTCTCACACTACAGACATATAACCATAAATCATAATAATACATATATAATGAAATCCATAATATTGAATTCAAATTCCTAACCACGTTCAAAATTGAAATCCATAATCTTGCAAAATTATAAACTATTTAAAAATATTAATTTAGAAGTTGAGTATATATGATAAAAATCTAAATTTGAAAAATGTGATTTTGAAGATAAGCATTAGTATTATTATACTTGAATTGAATATAATTCTTTGATTAGAATTAGCGCACGACTCTTTAAATAAAATTTGAATTTCACATTGCAATTTTTACATATAAAATTCCTATATGTATGATCTATGTGTATTTGTTGAGTTAAAATTTAAAATACTACAATGTATTTGAATTGTTTTCAAATTTTATGTTAATATTTTTTGAGGTTATATGTGCAGCAATCTTCAAACCTAATTCGATAAAAATATGGTTGTCACTAGAAACTGCAATTTTTTTTTTATTTTTTTAAATTATGAATTTAATTGATAATTTTTTATTTTAAATAAATTTAAAACCCTCATCCTTCATTTTTGATAAGGTTTCTCAATTCGTAGCTAGTTGGTAATTAGAAGTCTTTGTTTAGCATTTCATTTTAATTTAAAATCATTTTATAAATTTTTCTCCATAAACTCCATGTTGGTTATTGAAGTTTAGATTCTACAAAATATAATTTGAATCATAAATAAAATATCTCTAAGTAATAATAATTGGTAAAAATAATTATCAATATTGTTGAGAAATGTGAATAAAATTACATACACTAAATGAATCTTCACGTGGATTTTTTTTTTTAAAAAAAAATTGGGAGTATAGAAAGGAGAAATGAGGAGGAGATTACAATGAATACGATATTCACTCTTAAAAAATAATCGGCAGAACGGTTCCATTAACACCCTTATCCTTAAGTCCATTTTGAAACTCATCGCATGCTATCTTCCATGAAACTTCCTTTGCTCTCTTCTTCTTTTGTTTCAATTTTTTCGTGCTTGATAGGAGAAAAAGATAAAACAAAACTTTTTTAATGGCTAAAACATTGAAAACTCCTAAAGTTTTTATAAAATGAGATAAATTAAGGAGGTTGTAACCATCTCCAAAATTGTAGGATTAAATTCAAATTTTAAATCTTTATCTTTTAAAACCAATTAATCAATCTTAATCAAAATTTGTATATAAATATTATTTCCAAATTCAAATTTTTAGATACCTCTATTACTAAATTGGACAATGCTTATTTACAATTTAACAAAATTCATAAATGATTACATTGAATAATCAAAAAATGTTTGTACGAAGAAAACGACTCAAGTAGAGGTAACACAAATACTAAATCTTATAATATCATTATTATAAAATTTAATACTTGAATTAAAAAATATTTTGAATCAAGTAGAGTGAAAAAAGGCATAAGAATCTTGACCTAAGGGTGCCTATGTATGAATAAATATTAAAAAAAAAAATTAAAATGAAAGTAATAGAGTTATACATCATGTAAGTAACTTCTTCATTATTTAAAATATAACATATTTAATTTCTACTATGTATGCGTATGTATATTTTCTTAGACAAATAAAATCAAGATATTTAATAACTTCTTCAAGAAAGTTCATAATTACATCAAGTGTAATACCCGTGAAATTACTAAAATGCCTCTAAATTTGATCTTGCACATAACGTATCTTCCCAAGCTTTGATGAAAAATTTGACTCTAGATTTGCGATCAATGCGAAAAACTGAGTCGAAAAATGGTCACGACTCGATTTTAACGCGAAAAAACCCAAATTAATTTTTTCAAAGTGAGCTTAAAACAGTGAGGTTTCCGCGCCCCTTCGGCGTCGCGGAACCACACTTTGTTGTTTTTCAAAAATTCGATGGAAATCAAAATTTCGCGAAAAAGTGTATATTTACACTAGTGCGCATCGCGCACTAGTGCATGGGGAAGGCAAACTTTTCCACTTAATTCGGGAAGTGTAATTTCATCCTTTCCGACATATTTTTATATCCCCAGGTCGATTTTTGAAGTATATTTCGTACGAAAGAGGGTTTGAAGACCCAAAAATATTCTAAGTCTTATTTCTATGCTAAGCCAGAGAAAAGAAAAGGAGAGGAAAGTGGGGGTTTCAGAGGAGAATATAAAGTTCAACAATTCTTCGTTCTCAGTTATGTCAATGCTACCCAAAAGCATGGCATTGAGCTTTCTTGTGCCAATATAGAGTTAGGATGAAGAAATCATGTCTAGAAATCTTGAATTGATGGCTTTCTTGCAAGTTCTTGTAATTGCTTTAATTTCATGGAAAATATCTTGGATTCTTATTCTTATTCTTTAAACTATATTTTTATATCCAAATTTGATGATTTTCATGTTTAAAGCTTACTGTATATGTTCTTTATTATGTCATTGTAACTTGATTTTTAAAAATTGCTCTCTGTGGAGACTCGAATAATGAACTTAGAGGATGTCTAAAACCTTGATGAAAATGATGTCTGACTGAGTTTGAGTCTTGAGTTGAGTGTACTGATCACTGTGATAACTGAAATTACTGTTTATAGAGTAGAATGGGTATAAGTCCCTTAGATTGGATAGATAATCTTGCCCGTAGAGGTTGGGTGATAAGAGTTCTTAAAGGATTGATAGATTTATGAGCATGTTGAGTCCTGGAAGGAGTATTAGCACCAAAATAGATAAGAGTATGTCCCACTCAAACCCATTAACTACGTGGCCAGCGTAGGAGAGGATTGGACCATGAAAGCGGATGTTTTCTTTGTCTCAAAAGAGGACTTGAAAGACTTTTGGATCCACTAAAAGACTCATCCTTTATCTCAACAAGGTGCTGAACGGATGTGGCAACGACATCTCTTCGTTGTATCATTATCCGCTCATAGGTAGTAGTTGTCGATTATAGAAACTCCCAGATAGGTTTTATGATGATAGAACTCTGATGGTTTGATGCTTGATAACTAATGAGGTGATAGAGTCTTGTCTCTTATATCTGAGTTGACAATGAGTGATTGATGAGGGTCAATTATACTGTTTCCTTTTTCTTAGCCCGGTTTACATATAGTACACTCCATGTACTAACGCCCCTCTGGCGCTGCATCATTTTATGATTCAGATTCGATAGACCGAGGACTTTAGCAGCCCGATCGTTGAAGTTCAGAGCTCTTCATTCCTGATAGTGGCGAGTCCTCACTAGCATGCGGAGGATATTTATTTTTATTGTTGGATAGTCTTTTTTAGTTGATATTTGGTAGTCATGTCCTACATGGTACTATCTCAGACTTTAGTATAGAGAATTCATAGACATAGAGTTTGATGTTGATGTTGGAGGTTCCTTTCCCTTTTTTCTTTCATTCCTTACATTTGAGATTTTTGTTATCTATTCCATTTTCTTATGATAGACTGATGCTTGATAGTATGAGCTCATTGATAGGATAGTATTTGTTATCATCGTATAATTTCTATTCCGCTGATGAATTGACTGAATGATGACAAAGAGACTGAGTGATCCACTTGGGGGCTAGCAATAGTCTTCGAGTGCTAGTCACGTCTAGGGTATCCTCCCGGGGTGTGACAAACTTAGTATCAGAGCCCAGAGTTCGAGTGTCCTAGGTAGTCTATGAAGTCGTGTCTAGTAGAGTCTTATTTATTCGTGTGTTGTGCACCACATTTCATAAGTAGGAAGCTATAGGACATTAGGAAGTGTTACCCTTTTTTTATGATCTGAAATCGTGCTAAGAGTTAACTTGTGAAATCCTACTTTTAACTTGTGCATTTTACACTTACAGAAAATTCCACCCAATAGAACAGCCACTCAAAGAGATGCCCCAGCTCCCATCGCTGAGAACACCCAACTGGAGGTTCCGATTTAAACTGAGACTAGAAGACGGGGACGCCCCGCTAGGACTGCTGAGGTCCCTCAGGCGCCCCTTGCTCAGCCCCAGCCAGCTCCCACTACTGAGGTAGAACGCAGAGGAGTCATCACCATGCTTACTCAGTTGGTGGCCTCCAAAGGAAATAGCCACGGTTCTCAAGCTCTTAGTTCTAGCTCACAAGAGCCCTCAGCTGTAACCTGACTTAGGGACTTTTTGAGGATGAACCTGCTAGTGTACACGGGGTCAAAGGTGGAGGAGGACCCGTAGAATTTCATTGATGCGATGCACAAAGTTCTAAGGGTCATGCATGCGACCGAGATTGAGGGAGTTGAGCTTGTGTCCTACCAGCTGAAGGACGTGGCCAATGTGTGGTACACTCAGTGGTCGGGGAGTAGAGGGGAGTATGCAGAGCCTGCAATGTGGGATGAGTTCGAAACTTCCTTCCTTGATCACTTCTTTCCTCAAGGTTTAAGGGAGACGAAGGCAGATGAGTTCGTGAATCTGAAGCGGGGAGGCATGACTGTGAAGGAGTACAACCTTAAGTTCATCAAACTATCAAGGTATGCTCTGGAGATGGTGAAAGATATAAGGCAGAGGATAAGGAGATTTGTGTTTGGCCTGGCTAGACATGTGCAGAGAGAGTGTAAGGCTGCTTTGCTAGTTCCTGGCATGGACATCTCTAGACTTATCGTGTATACCCAGTAGACGGAGGAAGATAAGAGGACGGATAGAAAGGAACACTTGAGCAGAAAGGCGAAGTCAGTGGGACATGAGACTAACCTATAGAGGCAAAACAGAGGTGACAAATCTTATTTCTAGAAGAGATCATCACATCCCGCACCATCTAAAGCAGTGCACCCGTGCAACTAATAAGGCATGCTCAGAAATCTCAGGGTCATCAGAATTTCCTAACCTCAGTACAATCTCAGGCCAGTATGACTCAAGGCATAAGGGGAAACTACCTTGCAACAAGTGTGGTAAGCTTCATTTGGGTGAGTGTCATATGGGCAATGATATGTTTTATGCTTGTGGTCAGGCTGGACATTTTAGTTACGAGTTCCCAAAAAGGAGGCGAGGTGAGGGGAGCGGTAGAGCTCAGTCCTCGACATCACCTGCAGCAGGAAATCAACAGAGGGGTACTACTACTATGGGTACAGGAGGTGGGACAAAACACCCTTATACCATGAGTAACCATCAAAGCAAGATGCTATAATAGATATTGTCATGGGTATGCTTCGTGTCTTTGCTTATGATTGCTACACATGATTGATTCGGGTGCCACCTTATCTTTTGTAACTCCTTATATGGCTAGAAAGTTTGGTATTCTTCCTGAGTGTTTACTTGAGCCCTTTTCTGTCTCTATCCCTACTAGAGAGTTTATCTTAGCTGAGAGAGTTTATAGGGATTGTGTGGTGTCTATCTATCATAAAGACACATTAGTTGATTTGGTAGAGTGTGAGATGGTCGATTTCGATGTGATAATGGGTATGGATTGGCTTCATGCCTGTTATGCTTTTGATTATTGTAGAATATGGATGGTTAGGTTCCAATTTCCGAATAAGCCTATCTTAGAGTGGAAAGGGAGTTCTGTTTCCCCTAAGGGTAAATTCATATCCTATCTTAGAGTTAGAAAGTTGATGTCTATAGGTTGTATCTATCACCTCGTGCGAGTAAAGTCCAACGATGTTGAGTCTCCCACTCTTGAGTCAGTCCCGATAGTGAATGAGTTTCCCGAGGTCTTTCCTAATGATCTGCTCGGAGTCCCTTCTGATAGGGAGATCAACTTTGGGATTGATGTTCTACCCGAAACCAAATCTATCTCAATTCCACCCTATAGAATGGCCCCCGACAGAGTTGAAAGAATTGAAAAAGCAATTGAAAGATTTGTTAGAGAAAGGTTTCACATGGCGTAGTGTCTCACCTTGGGGTGCTTCTGTCCTATTCATGCGTAAGAAAGATGGGTCGTTGAGGATGTGTATAGACTACCGATAGTTGAACAAGGTGACCATAAAGAATAAGTACCCTCTTCCTAGAATAGATGATTTCTTTGACCAACTTCAGGGTGCTATTTGTTTCTCCAAGATAGATCTCAGATCGGGTTACCATCAATTGAAGGTGAGGGAAAGTGACATTCCTAAGATAGCTTTTAGGACACGATATGGCCATTTCAAGTTCTCGGTCATGTCCTTCGAGTTGACAAATGTACCTGCAACTTTCATGGACTTGATGAACAGGGTATTCAGACCGTATCTAGACACGTTCGTGATCATGTTTATTGATGACATCCTAGTGTATTCGAGGAATGAGAAGGAGCGTGCAAATCACCTTAGAATGGTTTTGCAAACGCTCAAGATCATGAGTTGTATGCAAAATTCTCCAAGTGTGAGTTTTGGCTCAAGTCAGCGACTTTCTTAGGCCATATTATTTCGGGAGATGGCATTCGAGTAGATACCCAGAAGATTGAGGCAGTTAAGAACTAGCCAAGACCAACTTCTCCAATAGAAATAAGATGTTTCTTGGGTTTGGTTGGGTACCACCGCAGATTTGTGGAGGGCTTCTCTTCTCTGTCAGCCCCCTTGACTAAGCTGACTCAGAAGAAGGCCAAGTTTCAGTAGTCTCAGGACTGTGAGAAGAGCTTTCGGGAGTTAAAGACTAGATTGGCTACAACACCAGTGTTGATATTGCCATACGGGATGGGTGACTTTATGATATATTGTGATGCATCCAAAGTTGGATTGGGGTGTGTGCTTATGCAGGGAGGGAAGGTGATAGCATATGCTTCCATACAGCTTAAGATTCATGAGAAGAATTATCCGACTCATGATCTTGAGTTGGCAACAGTAGTGTTCGCACTTAAAATCTGGCGTCACTATCAGTATGGAGTGTATGTGGACGTGTTCACTGAGCACAAGAGCTTGCAGTACATGTTCAGTCAGAAAGAGCTCAGCCTACAGCAGAGAAGCTGGCTAGTTGCTCAAGGATTATGATATGAGCATGCTCTATCACCCTGGTAAGGCTAACGTTGTTGCTAATGCTCTTAGCAGGATGTTTATGGGTAGCACTGCCCTTGTGGAAGAGCGGAAGAAAGAATTAGCGAAGGAAGTGCATAGATTAGCTTGATTGGGAGTGCAGCTTGAGGAGAATGATGAAGGTAGGGTCAATGTTCAGAATGGTTCTGCTTCATCCTTAGTGTCTGAGGTGAAGCAAAAGCAAGACCAAGACCTTGTCTTACTCTATTTGAAAGAAGCGGTTCACAAGCAAAAGGTGATGGTTTTCTCCAAAGGGGGAGATGGGGTATTGAGGTACCAAGGGAGAGTATATGTACCTGATGTTGATGGTGTTCGAGACAGAATCATGGCCGAAGCTCATAGTACAAGGTATTCCATTCATCCTGGCTCCACCAAGATGTACCACGACTTGAGGGAAATCTATTGGTGGAATAGGATGAAGAAAGACATTTTGGAGTTCATTTTCAAGTTCCCCACTTGCCAACAGGTTAAGGTTGAACATCAGAAACCTTGTGGGTAAGCTCATAATTTCAAAATTCTAGAATCGAAATGGCAGGTGATCTATATGGACTTCATCACAGGTTTACCCCGATCCAGAAAGCAGCATGATTCAATTTAGGTGATCGTTGACAGGATGACTAAATCAACCCATTTCTTGGTGGTGAAGACAACCTATACGGCTAAAGAGTATGCCCGACTTTATATTTGGGAGATTGTGAGGTTGCATGGGGTTCCTTTGTCTATCATCTCAGACAGAAGAGCTCAATTCACGTCTCAATTTTGGAGATCGTTCCAGAAGGGATGGGGTACGAAGGTGAATTTGAGTACCGCTTTTCACCCTCAAATAAACGGGCAAGCAGAGCACACTATCCAGACTTTGGAGGATATGTTGAGGGAATGCATGATTGATTTTAAAGGAAACTAGGATGATCTCTTACCATTGATTGAGTTCGCGTATAATAATAGCTATCATGACAGCATTCAAATAGCCTCGTATGAGGCATTGTATGGGAGGAGGTGTAGGCCTTTGATTGGCTGGTTCGAGGTAGGCGAAGCTGAGTTGATTGGGCCTGACCTCGTACACCAGTCTACGGAGAAGGTGAAAGTCATCCGGGAAAGGTTGAAGACAGCTCAGAGTCGCCAAAAGTCATATACAGATGTGAGAAGAAGGGACTTAGAGTTCGAGGTAGATGATTGGATGTACTTGAAATTATTACCCATGAAGGGTGTCATGAGATTTGGTAGGAAAGGAAAGTTGAGTCCTCGTTACATCAGGCTATACCAGACTGTAAGAAGGATTGGTAAGGTTGCTTACGAGTTAGACTTACTCTTCGAGCTAGATGGAGTTCACCTAGTGTTCCATATATCTATGCTGAAGAAGTGTTTGAGAGGAGCCAACCTTAGAAATTCCTGTGGAGAGTAGGTGTGAAGGATAGCTTATCATACCAGGAAGTTCCATTCCAGATTCTTGACTGACAAATTCGTAAGCTGAGAAACAAAGAGATAGCCTCCGTTAATGTTTTATGGAGGAATCAATTTGTTGAGAAAGCTATGTGGGAAGCTGAAGAAGCGATGAAACTCAAATACCCGCATCAATTCGTGCCAAGAGGTGATGATGTTGAAGGTAAATACTCTTATTCTTATCAATTCCGAGCATTCTTTTCCATTCAATTGATGTCTTGCGTTACCCCATTCCCGAGGCTAAGATAAAGATAGATACATGGTGGATAGTGAGGGTTTGAGTGTCCCCAAGTGAGGAATAAAGTGAAGTATGAGGATATTCAATTCCCCGTTCGATCTTTACTCATCATTCGAGGACGAATGATTCCAAGGGGGAGATGATGTAACACCCCATAAAATTATTAAAATGCCCCTAAACTTGATCATGTGCATAACGTATCTTCCGAAGCTCTGACGGAAAATCCGAGACCAGATTTGAGATTGGTGCAAAAAACTGAGTCAGAAAATGGTCTCGACTCAGCTTTAACGTGGAAAAACTTGAATTAATTTTTCCAAAGTGAGCTTAAAACAGTGAGGTTTCTGCGTCTTTCCACGACGCTGAGAGGATGCAGAACCACACTTTGTTGTTTTTCAAAAATTCGACGGAAATTGAAATTTCGTGAAAAATGTATATTTACTCTAGTGCACGTTGCGCACTAGTGCATAGGGAAGGCAATTTTTTCATTTAATTTGGAAATGACAATTTCGTCATTCTCGACATATTTTTATATCTCCAGGTCGATTTTTGAAGTATATTTCGTAGGAAAGAGGGTTTAAAGACCCAAAAATATTCTAAGTCTTATGTCTACGCTAAGCCAGAGAAAAAAAAAGGAGAGGAAAGTGAGGGTTTCAGAGGAGAATTCAACGTTCTTCAATGATTCTTCGTTCCCAGGTATGTAAAGGCTACTCAAAAGCATGGAATTGAGCTTCCACATGCCAATGTAGAGTTAGGATGAAAAAATCATGTTTAGAAATCTTGAATTGATGGATTTCTTATAAGTTCTTGAATAATTGGTTTAATTTCATGGACAGTATCTTGGATTCTTGTTTTTATTCTTTAAACTATATTTTTGTACCCTAATTTGATGATTTTCATGTTTAAAGCTTATTGTATGTGTTCTTTGTTATGTGATTGTAACTTGATTTTTAAAAATTGCTATCTATGGAAACTTGAATAATAAACATAGGGGGAGGTTTAGAACCTTGAATGTCAGAAAGTGATGTCTGATTGAGTCTGAGTCCCTGTGATAGCTGAAATTATTGTTGATAGAGTCGAATGGGTATAATTCCCTTAGCTTGGATAGATAATCTTGCCCATAGAGGTTAGGTGATGAGAGTTCTTGAAGGATTAATAGATTTATGAGCATGTTGAGTCCTGGGAAGAGTATTAGCACAGAAATAGATAAGAGTGTGCCCACTCAAACCCATTAACTACGTGGACAGCGTAGGAGAAGATTGGACCGTGAAAGTGAATATTTCCTTTGTCCAAAAAGAGGACTTGACAGACTTTTGGATCCACTGACAGACCCGTCCTTTACCCCGATAAGGTACTGGATGGATGTGTCAATGACATCTCTTTGTTGTATCACTATCGGCTCATAGGTAGAGGCGGTCGGTTATAGAAACTCCTAGATAGATTTCATGATGATAGAACTCCGATATAATGCGATGGTTTGATGCTTGATAGCAAGTTTGGTGATAGAGTCTTGTCTCTTATATCTGCAGTGAGGCTGAGTGATTGATGAGTGTCAAATTATACTGGTTCTTTTTACTTATATAGTACATTCCACGTACTAACGTCCCTCTGGCGCTGCATCATTTTATGATGCCGATTTGATAGACCGAGGACTTCAATAGCCCGATCGTTGAGGTTCAGAGCTCTTCATTTCTGACAGTGGTGAGTCCTCCCCAGCATTCGATGGATATTTATTTTTATTGTTGGATAGTCTTTTTTACTTGATATTTGGTAGTCATGGTCTGTCATGGTACCGTCTCAGACTATAGTATAGAGGCTTTATAGATATAGGGGTTGATGTTGATGTTGGGGGTTCCTTTCTTTTTTTCTTTCATTCCTTACATTTGAGATTTTCATTATCTATTACATTTTCTTATGATAGACTGATGCTTAATAGTATGAGCCCACTGATAGTATAGCATTTATTATCATTATTGCAATGAAGTATATACATCCAACGTTTACGAGAAGAATATCCAAATCTATCTCAGGGTGAAATAGATAAGAGCTTGGAAACATATTTCTCTATATAGTTTAAGAATATGTAAGGCTTCAAAAGTAATCTTCATTTATAAATGATACTTAAATGGAACTTAACTAATCGTCTATTTTTTTAAATAGGTCCGATGAAATCATACTGAGAATAAATTCTTGCGTAGTCTTGCTCATGGACCATTAATAGGCTGTACATATCATTCAGTGTATTTTGTTAATGGATATAAATTTCACACAGATTGTCATGGTAGTGCAAGATCAACAATGAATAGTGGAGTTTGTATCTCGGATGAAAATTTTAGGGATTATTATGGAAGGATAAAAGAGATTATACAAGTGGAATAGCGTGAAGCACCATTGAAGAAAACTGTATTGTTTAGATGTGAATGGTTTGACCCAACTATGGGTGTTGCTGTTAAAAGGCATAGTCAATACAAACTGGTTGATATTAACCTTCATCGTCGATATAAAAAATATGAACTTTTTATTCTTACAATGCAAGCAACTCAGGTGTGTTATGTGTCTTATCCTAGCAAGAAAAAGGATAACGATGATTGGGCGGTTATATTAAAGGTCAAACCTCGAAATGTTATTGATTTACCTCACGAGGAAGTGGCAACAACTTTAGAAATGAATGTTTCATTCCAGGTTGAAGAAGTTGAAATCCATGAGATAGATACAACCGCTTGTATTGATGAAAATATACTTTTACATAATCCAAATGGAGATGTAACTGAAATGGATGAACCCGTTGCTGATGAGGAAGATGAGGAAGAGGAAGAGGAGGAAGAGGAGAAAGAGGAAGAGGAAGAAGAGGAGGAAGAAGATGAAGATATAGATAGTGACTAGTGCTTCCTTAGTTTTCCTTTTCAGTTTAGAATGTTCAAACATTAATAAGTAACTTTTGAAATTTCTGATTGTACGTTATTAAGAACCATTCTCATTTGATAATTTTTTTTGACAAAGTATTCATTTTTGTATGCTTATTTTTTCAGTTCTCTTATTGTTCTTACACTTTGCATAAGTGTAACCAAAAAACTAACTCTTACAAAATTTATTTTTTAGTTATAAGTTCAAGAGTCGAGCTCCTTCGATTATTTCTCCAAGTATAAGCAAGCTGAGACTTGATATGTATGTGTTTCTTATTTCAACTCCAAGTATAAGCAAGCTGAGACTTTATAGGTATGTGTTTCTTCTTTCAACTTTTATTAAATATATTTTTAACTCTAATTGCATCCATTCCTAATTTTGTCAAACTCGTAATTTAAATGTTGCAGATTTCCAATTCTTTCAAAGTGTTTCACTAATTTACTCACAACTCTTATATTATCATTGCCTGAATCTTTGATTGTATATTTTCAGTTGCTCCCCCTTCCATTGAGAGGAAGTTTTCCCTTAACAAACTGATAGCGTGGTTGCATCATGCATATTTGTGGACAGATTTTGGGATAGTTGTCATTACTTGTTCTTTCTCATCACTTTCCTTGAGCATTAGACCAAGCAATGGAGCCATATTGCATCTGGAATTCATACTTGCAACACGAACCTTTTTTGTCAAATGACTAAAAATAAAACGGATACTATTCTGTTAAGCTGTTATTAGTTACATACCCACATCCTTCTGATAAGTTTAACTTCTGGCAATTGAACCAAGAATCCCCTGTTTCAGCAATTACAGTTGTATTAGCTGAAATCATCTTCTGTACATGTTGGAACAGAACATTGAGCCGTAGAGGTTCATTAGGCTCCGACTATAAAGGAGATCCTTCAGGAACAAAGATCATATGATAGTTTTCATAAGCAATTCTATTTTTCTATATTTTCTTTGCTAGTTCAGAGAGGAAATCCTTCATTAAGACACAACCAAAAGCTGGTCCATTGCCAATTACTACTCTATCAGGCTGTATGATTAATGCCTTCTCTCTCTTGATCAGAAGTGAGTACCCAATAGAACTGTGGTCATTAAAAATTGGACCAGCAAATAAGTAAGCATCAGTTGATTCAATAATTTTCGCGTAATAGGATGTGCTTACTGCACCACAATATGTGCCAGTGAAGTGAGGGTGTTGTCTGCTACTAGCCTTTTTGCTGATGGCATTATTTTCATGGCATAACTAGAAGAATTAGCAAGTTCAATAAATGTACACAATCCTTAGCTACTCTTAACTTTGGCCATCCAATCATGATTGGTTTTATTGCCTTGCTTAGAAAGGCCACTGTTTCATCTACTGCAGCTTCCAACCCCCTTTGGTTACTTAGTCTATATCAGTAAGTAATTGTTAGTTGAAAGAACATTTCGCATACAACAGTGACGAATCCAAGATTTATAGTGTGCCAATTACAATTTTTTTTATGTATATCATAGATGTTGAACTCTCTTTGGTTTCTTCGTATGTTTACTTCTTCGTATTTGAATCTCTTACTGAAAATCCTGGTTCCACCATTGTCAGTGAGTTCTTAAAAAACATGTCGCCTACTATAGTGATGAAACCAAGATTTAAATTTAGTAAATTTCTTTTTACACACACATACACAGTCAGCTCTCTTGGCCTGATTATTTTATAAATTTTACTTATTTTGATTTTCTATTAGCAATAGTCTAACATCATTGTTATATTTTTTTTATAGATATCATGGCTTGAGGCAGAGGTCGAGGAGTCATAAGTCGTGTAGGCAAGTCCTCAGATAGGAATAATTCTGCTATTCGTGCAAAAATCCCTACTATTCCAATTCCGACTATAATAAGTCCTCAACAAGGTGGTACAAGTTCCATTCCTAGCCGTACGCTAGTCACTCAAACATTTCTTCCTCCAGCCACTCAAATAGTTGCTCCTAGCAGTATGCCAGCCATTCAAATATCCAGTCAAAGTAGTACCCCAACAATCCCTGAGATATCTCCTACTACAGGTAATCATGATAATTCAATAGGTCTGGATATGTCTACTCACTGCAACACAAGAAATGAGGGTACATCCATTCAAAATAACCCTATTAGTGAAGGTGATTCAAGTAGTAGCCATGCACGAACCCTTATTACTCTGACTTCTGCAAGGTTAGTCCATATTTTTGCTATTATTTTTATATATTATTTATTATTTATGATATGATGTTAGTTTATAACATTGACAATTTATACAGGTTGGAACCTTCCAGAACATGCTCTAGTTTCATATCCGAGTCATTTAAAAATGAAGTTGATCCTAATTGAATCAATTGGAAAGGTGTCTCAAATGAAATAAGAGATAGATATTTTGGAAAATTCAAGGTATAACTTTTCATGGTAATTAAGTTAAAAAAGTTATTCACTTTTATATAGGTATTTAATATATTGCTTAATTTGAAAATTTATTTCAAAAACAGTTTTACTGGGACCCCTCCCTCAGTGAAAGTGCAGTAAGGAGAAAATGGGATGTTAAGGAAGGAAAAAGGTACAGCGATTTCATTGCTAGAAGAAAAGGGAGCAAAGTTAAGTCATTTTATATACCCGTAAATGCGTGAGAAAGTTGGATGCAACTTTGGGGAGATGCTAAGTATGTTGAGAGGTCAAAAATCAACTCAAAGAATCGCTGTGGTGTTAGGTAGTGGAGCCTGATAATATACTTAGCAACTATCGCGGAGCCCCGAGGTTTTAATTGCTACTGTTCATTCTCCATTTATATGTGTATTCTGTGTAATTGTAAATATCCGGA
>JAABOM020056067.1:0-15328 GCA_011800125.2 Solanum clarkiae | reverse complement strand
GATCACTTATATATTGCTACAATTTTTCTTCATTTTTCGATGTGGGAGAGGAGTTTGCATTTTTTGCATCCCAACAGTATGTTGTTGCAAGTGGTAGAGTAGTATGTACTAGTTGTAAATTCAGTATACAGCCGGAGGACTTCTAGAATTAAATATTCAAATTCATCAGAAAATAGAAATATTGAACTGATTTCATAACCAAATTTAGCTACACTAGATTCTCAAACGAGGAGATGATAATGCTACCCAACTACTGATCACTAAAGGGAAGAATCCTGTATTTACATAGGGTCCAGGAAAGGGCTGCACCACAAGGTCAAAATTCACACATGAAGTATTTTTACCAAAAAAAAAAAAAAAATCTCTCTCTCTCTATGTAACATATTAGATAAAAATTACCATATCTAGCTTCTATTATTTGTTAAGCATGTTTCTACATGTGCGTCGGTTATGTCCTTCTTCTCCACATTGTCCACAAGACGTCTTATATATTTTTGATTCTGTTATCCAAGCTCGTTCTTGTCTCTTTTTCCTTTTGGATACAGTAAAATTTCTTCAGCCACTTCACGTGGTAATGTCCATGTACTCTCGTCTGGCGTTGGATTTATGGGAACAGCATATGTCTTCATCATATATTCCTTGGTATAATATTCTGAGCTGTAGTCTTCACCATCCAAACCTTTGCTTGTTAATATGGCCAAAGCGTGTGGGCATAGTAGTTCGTCAAGCTGAAATCTTCTACATGTACAAGTTTTTTCTCTTATACAAACGATGAAGGCTTTTCCCATGTGGGTGACAGTATGCAGGTATTCACTTGAAGGTCGCACCTATTGAGGAAATTAAAATTTTGTTATTATTAAAAATTAATCAATAGATTATTTGATAAATTAATAAATCTTACCATCATATGTTGGGAAGCATCTAGACTGTCAGCAAGAATGGATTCATATTTAGCAGTAAGCTTTGTATTTGTATACAAAGCCTTTTTTGAGTTCTCATAGTTCCATCTGTCAATTAATTTACGAATCTCTTCAAGAAGTCTTGTTACTGGAAGATCTCGTGCGTCTTTTGTTGCCGAGTTAATTGATTCTACTATGTTAGAAGTCATGGTCATTGTCCTGTTACTTGTTGAATGTGCTCTTGACCATTTATTGTATCCAA
This sequence comes from Solanum clarkiae, assembly GCA_011800125.2. Lineage (NCBI taxonomy): Eukaryota > Viridiplantae > Streptophyta > Magnoliopsida > Solanales > Solanaceae > Solanum > Solanum clarkiae. The sequence continues at coordinate 14,167 of JAABOM020056067.1, read as the reverse complement.
TTTCATTCAAGCAGTCCTTCACTTCACTCGATAATCAATCGATTAACCTCAGCCATATAATAGTCAAATTCTTGTACTGTATATGCACGATCCATTGCATAAAATAGCTCCCTTATTTGTTTTTTATTTCTTTGAAATTGTCCTTGATATTTTTCCATAAATGCCACATACAAGCATAATGTGATAATTCTGGATAAACAACTGATGCAACTCTAATTATGCTTTGATGTCTGTCGGAGACAAAACACATCTTCTCCTTTCTCCAAATGCTTCTTTAAACATTACGAAGAACCATTCCCATGATGCATTATTTTCCGAATCAACTATGGCGTATGCCAATGGTAATATATGTCCAAAGCAAAAATTCATAATTAGGTGAAAAAAAAGTTATAATGTGTGAAATAAGAATTGATTTGGATTTAAATTAAATGACACGTACATAAATACATATTGCAGTCTTTGAAATTGTATTAATAATGTCTACTTACCTCCTGCATCTTGACAACTTGCAGTTACAAATGTCCCGCGATATGACGCTTTTAGAAAGCTGCCATCAACTACTACAACGGGTCTGCAATTCACCCAGCCTTGTATAGATGAATTTAAAGCCGCAAAAGCATAAAGAAAATGTCCATCGGGAGCTTTTTCTAATCTGACAAATGATCCAGGATTTGATACCTTTAGCATATGCAAGTAACTCATTATCTCAGCATACGAATCTGATGGATCGCCTCTCACCATTTTCAATGCTTTTAATTTTGCTCTATGTGCTTTCCAGAAAGTCAAATCGTGCATATGTCTCTAGCAGTGTATACAACCTTTGGATCATGTAATTTATGCTTTATTTCTCTTCCAAGTACAGTTGATGTAGCAATTCGTTGAGACATGAATCGGTCCTTTGTTGGGCATGTATGTTCCGCAATAAAACATCTAACTTTGAAATTTTTTTACTATTGTAATGCTGATCTTTTTAGTTTCCAAGCACAATCATCATTTACACATCGAAGATAATATGGTAAGACATGCTATAATTATCAAATATGTCAAAAATTGATAATTGATTATATCTTATATGTTAAACATTGATTTATATCTATACACGAGTAAAGCAAATAGTAATTTTACGTATACTTAATCTTTTAAGTAAGTATAGTTGATACATTACAATTTGAAAATATATGATTAAATTTGATCACAAAATTTGCGTCAAATCATTTTTCAATTTGTAAGTAAATTCATTTTTTTTTTTATAATTTCTATTACCTTGAAGCATTTGACGAGTACACCTTGTATTGGAACTTCTTGCGAATACATAATTTTCAACGACAACCTTGAAAATTTTCTTTCCCTTGTAAAGCTGGCCTTCCTGTGGTTCATCAGTTGTAACACTTTCAATTATTCTGCACTGGCTGAAATATGCAGTCTCCCGAGCATCCATATCGATATTATCAATTAAATTCAACTCGTCTGAAATGTTGGCTCCATGAGCAGTCAACTGGGTACTGCTACACTCAGTTTGTTCCCCATCAATTGGAAGTGCATGTGTAATGATTCGATCGGAAGTGGCAAAACGTTAAAAAGAAAAAAAAATTATATGCACTACATCTTGCCTCAATTATGCATAGGTCACTTGTTCACTTGAAAAAGAAAGATAAAAAGATATATGCACCACATTTTGTCTTGTCTCCTAATTATGATACACCATTCTCTTTCCCTTTATATTCTTTGGTTTTGATACTAAGCATTAGGAAGAAAGAAAAAATTTGGAGTAGCATAGACAGAGGAGAATTTCGTGACCAGCAACTATATAAATACAATTTGTGCAGTTCCGATAGTGAGGTAGGTTTGTCTTTCTTTGAGATTGTGATTGAGTTATTAAATATTAGTATGTTATGATTTATGAAATGAGCTAAAAAATTTCTTATAATATCCGCGTGGAAAACTTTAATTATATATGCAGTTATTTTTGAAATTATGAAAATCCTATACAAATGGTTAAATTGTTAATTAGTATTAATTATAAAGAACTATTTTGCAGCCTGTTACTAAATATGAGGGATCCTAAAATAAAACAACTGATTACAACTAATTTGAAAATCAAATCAAAATTGCCAGAACTTATTGATTGATAACATATGGTTATACAAAATCAGAAAATAAGGCATACCCATCTGAGCAGCAGACCAAAGTTTTTAAAGAAAAAAGAATATGGGCGAGGAATCGAGTGAAACATTTTTAATATCAAGCTTTAGGAAGAGAACTAATTACAAAGACAAAGCAGGGGAAGGACCAATTTTAAACAACAGTAAGATTAAGCAATAAGAAGCAACAATTCAAATTTATGTTAGTATAAATTGGAATTTTCAAGAAGAGGAGAGAAACCTAGAAATGAAGTTTTTTTTTTTTTTTTTTTTTTTTTTTTTTTTTTTTAAAGAAGGTTGCTTTACGGGAAGCCTTGCATTTAACAAGACTTAATAGAGAGGTGGAAGCACAACTCTCAAAATAAGAGTACACGTACTAATTGATAACACAATCATACTTGTAATCTGATAATTGGCTTAGCCATAGGTGGAGATTATTTTTTTATTTATTCATATTATGAAATTGTGTTATTTTCTGTGCACAAATAGTTGTTGTATTCATCAGCTTTAGCTTATAATATATTAAATCTTTATATAAATCTGAAAAAGGCTATAGAAGCTCCCTGTATTATTAAAGCACCCATACTCACTGGACCCCACGTTAATTTTTTTTAACTAAAGTAATAATTTTTAACTTGTCAATTAAGAAAATGTTCTACGAGAGTTGGCGTTGTAATAGAGCAGTTTGCTTTTAGTATTTTCTAATAGAATATCGAATAATAAATATGAATATAATATTAACTTGAATCCATTAAGCTGCCTGCTTGAATTTCCTTTTATAATCTTTTCCTTTTAATTCATTTTAGCTCCAAATCCCTTCATTTTCATGTCAAATCAGTCCTACAAGTTAATCGCACTATCTAGTACAACTCACAAGAATCATGCTCGGAAAGGATGAATAGAAGTATTACTTATGAGACAAATGATGACTGCAAATATGTACTTTTGGCATAATCTTGGGCATAAAATTGAGAATCGTGAATAAATTGGGTAATGATAATTTTAAACCGTGATGGAGAACTTTAAAGAGCGTAATATCCCAATATGTATAAAAGAGGATGGAATATATACTTGTTAACTTGGAGAATTTTGATAATTATTATACTTATTGAGAGACATATTGATTCTATAATCATGTCTTGATTGCATGCATCCTCATACTACATGTCATGATATTTTGGGAAGTTATGAATGGTGACTCGTATCATGAGTCCTTGACCATGTTCATTTAGGTGGCAAGGTAGTTGATATATTGTGACTCGTATCATGAGTCATTGACCATGCTCACTTATGTGGCAAGGTAGTTGATATATTGTAATTCGTATCATGTGGTCAAAGGTGGCAAGGTAGTTGATACAGGTAGATTATTATCATGGGCCCTTGACCAGGAGTTAGGTGGCAATATAGTTGATATATTGATATTATATATGACAGGTTGTGTGACAGTCTTGATTCCACCTTGCATTGTTTGCATACCATATTATTACATTACTTGTAGTGATTTTGGATCAACTTAATCGAAATTATTTGTTTACTTTATTCCGTTGTTCTATATAAATTGGCGGCACCGATGCCAGACTGATTTTTTTGTGGAAGCGTTCCTAAATTATTTCATAGTTTATTTAATTTCTGATTCCTAGTCAGTTAAACCTGTTGGGTACATATTATGTGTACTCACCCTACTTCTTTCTCCCCCGTAGATTCTCGTCATGATTATCCATGCACTAGTTAATTTGCTTGAACAATCGATTCACACTAGATCTAATGGTGAAACTCAAGGGTATAGAGTTCCATTAGATTCTGTCTTAGTTATTAAGTCTTTATTTCTGTTCAAAAACTGTAATGTACTTATTCATCAATACTTATATATTTAGATGCTCTTTACACTCGTGAAATCAGGTTCTGGAATATAGATTTATCTATTCAGTTTTTCTATTTTAAATGTATTTTATCTTCAAGTTTGGAAATTTATTAGTTCCATAGTCGTGATCCCATTTTGGATCATGACAAGTTCGGTATCAGAGTTCTAGGTTCACCGGTCTCACGAGTTAAAGAGCAGGGTGTCTAGTAGAGTCTCGCGGATCGGTATGTAGACGTTCGTATGTATCTTCAAGAGGCTACATGATGCTTATTAGGAAAAATCCTCTATTATTGTTTCCTTTCGTGCGATTTGTTCATATTCAAGTCTTTTATGCCTCTAATCCATTCTTTCTGTGTAGATGCCGATGACTAAAGTTAGCAATACCAAGGATAAAATCTTTATCTACTGTTTAAGCCCTAGACAAAGGGCAAGGTAGAGGCCGAAATAGAGGTCGTGGCAGAACTAGAGGTCGAGGCCGGGCTAGGGGAGCAGCAGCACCAGTATAAGGTCAGACCAGAGGGACTTCACTTGAACTAATTGTTGACCCAATTTATAAGCAGCAGGCTGAGGATCCTGTCGAGCCTCCTCCAACCTTATAGGGTACACCAGTATTACAAGAACTGTTGACTCGATTGTTGGGAAGGTTAGAGGGTACCCGTACCATTAGTAATCTTCCAAGTACCGCAGTTCCTACTATACCTGTTAGTCCTTCACAGCTAGCTCAGGGACCTAGTATGGGATTCCAGACCCCGAGTCCATTTTCCATGCCTTCTATTTCACCTCCAAGGTTTTCAACCCCGCTAGTTTCTACCAGTGCTGCTATGTCTTTGTCTGAGTAGAAAAGTTTTAAAAGATTTGTGAGATTGGCTCCTCCCAATTTTAATGGTTTAGCTGGGGATGGGGCATATGACGTTTTGACAAAGTGTCAAGATAGACTGTTCAATTTGGGTATTCTGGAGGCCCATGAGGTAGCTTATATATCTTATCATTTCACAAGCATGGCCAAAGAGTGGTGGAGGTCGGTCATGGCCTGAAGGCCTGTCGATGCTCTAGCAATGAGTTGGGAGCAATTTACTGAAATCTTTCTTGAGAAATTTGTACCCTATAGTCTTCGGGATAGGCGTTGTGATGAGTTTGATAAACTGGAGTAGGGTTCTATGACTGTGTCACAATACGAAGCATGATTCCACGAGCTATCCCACTATTCCATGTCTAGTATTCCCATAGAGTTTGAGTGAATTTGCCGATTCGTAAAGGGGCTCGCAAGTTATCTCTAAGAGGATACTGCATCTCTTGTGTTATCTGGTCGTTCCTTTCAAAGTATTGTCGATCATGGTAGGATGATAGAAGGCATCAGGCACGCACGACAGGGTGATGGTAAGAGGTCCCGCGGTCAGGGTCAGTTTGGAAGTCATACACCTAGAGATAGGAATCCTCAAAGGCAGGGCGTTCATGGTTACCAGGGGAAACCAATTCATGCAGCTATTTTGGGTGTAGACAATACTCATAGGCGCAGAAGTTGTTACGTATGTGATAAGTTTGGTCACAAGGCCCAGGATTGCCCCAAGCGTGCTCCTACTGCTTTTCCATCGGGGACACAGACAACTCGCTCTACATCAGCTCTAGCAACTAAAGGTGCTTCACAGAGTGCAAGGGGTGGTACTAAAGATGTCAGGGGTGGAGCTCAAGGTGGCACTCATGGTAGAGCACAAGCCAACGGTGAACATCGAGTATGTTATGCCATTCCAAGTCGAACCAAGGCATAAGCATCTGATGTTGTGATCACAGGTATTGTTCTAGTTTGTCATCGTTCAACTTCAGTATTGTTTGACCCTAGATCTACGTATTGTATCAACTTATTTTGCTTCTGATATTGATGGTTTATGTGAGCCTCTCAATGTTCCTATTTATGTTTTGACTCTGGTAGGTGAATCCTTAGTGGTGGATCAGGTATATCGAGATTGTATAGTGGTAATCTTAAGTAGGGAGACCCAGGATAATTTGATCCTCGTAGACATGATAGACTTTGATTTATTTTGGGAATGGATTGGTTGTCTTCTTATCATGCAATCCTTAATTGGTATGCTAATACTATGACCTTAGTATGTCTGGGTTTACCTAAGTTAGTATGGTCAGGTGCTCCTAACTCTTATCCTAAGTGGTGATTTCTTATGTTCATGCTCGACGCATGATGAAACATGGGTGTTTGTCTTATTTGGCTCACGTACGAGATATTTTTATGGAGTCACCTTCTTTAAAGACCACAAGGGTAGTAAGAGAGTTTATAGATGTGTTTTTTATCGACTTACCTAGTGTTCCCCTAGAACGTGATATCAACTTTGCTATTGATGTGGAACTGGGCACTAAGCCTATATCTATTTCCCCTTATCGAATGGCTCCTGTAGAGTTAAAAGAGTTAAAGGATCAATTAGAAGATCTGTTAAAGAAAGGGTTCATTCGGCCTAGTATGTCACCTTGGGGTGCACCAGTGTTGTTTCTGAAAAAGAAAGATGGTACTGTGAGAATGTGTATTGACTATCGTCAATTGAACAAGGTGACCATCAAGAATAAGTACCCCTTGCCATGTGTTGATGATCTATTTGACCAGTTACAAGGTGTTTCAATATTCTCTAAGATTGATTTAAGGTCGAGGTATCATCAATTGAGGGTTCCGGAGCCAGACATCCTAAAGACTGCTTTGAGGACTCGATATGGGCATTTGGGTTGACTAATGCCCCCGCCGCTTTTATGGAATTGATGAACCAAGTGTTTAAACCCTATTTAGATTCATTTGTGATTGTGTTTATCGATGACATCTTAGTACACTCTATGAGTAAGGCAGACCATGATCGTCACTTGTGAAGCATGCTCCAAAGGTTGTGTGAAGAGAAACTTTATACTAATTTCTCTAAGTGCGAATTTTGGCTTGAGTTTGTAGCTTTCTTAGGCCATGTGGTGACTAAGGATGACATTTATGGTTGACCCAACCAAGATTGCAATATTTCGTGATTGGGTGAGATCCACCTCAGTAACTGAAATTCATAGTTTGCTTGGACTAGCAGGCTATTACCGTCGATTTGTTTAAGGGTTCTCCTCTATCACTGCCATTATGATCGGGCTTACTTAGAAGGATGTAACATTTTCATGGACTGATTAGTGCGAGGCAAGCTTCCAAAAGCTTAAAGAAATATTGACACCAGCTCCTATCCTAGCCTTACCTGAAGAAGGCGTGCCTTTCGTGGTCTATTATGACGCTTTTGGTGTAGTCTTAGGCGGAGTGTTGATGCAAAAGGGGAGGGTTATAGCCTATGATTCATGATAACTGAAGGTTTATGAGAGAAACTATCCTATCCATGATCTTGAGTTGGCTACAGTAGTATTCATGTTGAAGGTGTGTGGTAGCACTATCTTTATGGAGTGCATTATGAGATTTACAATGATCATCGTAGCATTAACTATATTTTCTCCTAGCCTAATCTGAACATGAGACAGTGTAGGTGGTTGGAGTTGCTAAAAGACTATGATATCTCTATTCTTTATCACCCTGGCAAGGCTAACGTAGTGGTTGTTGCCTTGAGCCGGAAGGCTTCTAGCATGTGTAGTTTGGCTTTTCTTAGGGTTGAAGAGAGGCCTTTAGCTTTAGAGGTTTTGTCTTTGGCTATACAGTTGGTTAGACTTGATATCTCTCCACCTCATAGTATGTTGGCCTTCATTGAGGTTAGGTCTACGTTGATGGATCAATTTCGTGCTCACCAGTTTGATGATGATAAATTATGTGTAATTTGGGATAAGGTGATAAGAGGTGAAGCTAAGTCATCTTCTTTTGATTCTGAAGGAGTGTTAAGGATTAATAGGCGTATTTGCGTGACTAAGGTAGGTGATTGGGTTTGTTTGATCCTTGAAAAAGCTCATTGTGCTAAGTATTCTATTCATCCGGGTGTAGCAAAAATGTTTATGACCTCAAACAACATTATTGGTGGTGTGGAATGAAAAGGACATTGTAGAGTTTGTGGCTAAGTATTTGAACTGCCAGCAGGTTAAGGCTGAGCATCAAAAACCAGAAGGTCCGATATAGAGGATGCCATACCTAAGTGGAAATGGGAGCATATTACTATAGATTTTGTGATTGGATTACCCGTGACATTGGGTAATTTTGACTTAGTTTGGGTGATTGTAGACAGGTTGACCAAATCAGCTCACTTCATTCCGGTAAGGACAAGCCACAGTGCGGAACAACTAGCTAAGATTTATATACGTGAGATTGTTAGATTGCACGGGGTGCCTATCTCTATTGTGTCAGATCGAGGTTCGGTGTTCTCCTCTCGCTTCTGGAAAGCATTGTAGCATGGTTTAGGTACACGATTGAACATGAGCTCAACATTTCATCCTCAGACTAATGACTAGTCTGAGCGAACTATTCAGGTATTAGAGGACATGCTTAGGGCCTGTGTGATTGATTTTGGTGCTCGATGGGATCAACACTTGCCCTTAGCGGAGTTTGCATATAATAACAGTTATCACTCTAGTATTCATATGGCACCTTTTGAGGCATTGTATGAGCGTAGGTGCCAATCACCCATTGGATGGTTTGACTCAGTCATCATTGATATATAAGACATTGGTCTGCTCAGAGATACTATGGAACGGGTACGCCTGATTCAGAATCGATTTTTAGCAGCCTAAAGTCGGCAAAAGAGCTACACTAACAGAAGAGTTCGTCCTTTGGAATTTATGGTAGGCGATCATGTGTGGTTGAAGATTTCACCCATCAAAGGTGTGATGAGGTTTGAAAGAAAAGGTAAGCTTAGCCCGAGGTTTATTGGCCTATTCGAGATTCTGAAAAGAGTAGGTGAGGTGGCTTATGATTTGGCTTTGCCACCTAAATTGTCAGTTGTCCATTTGGTATTCCATGTCTCCATGCTTTGAAAATACATACTGGATGAGTCTCATGTAATTTCTGATGATACTGTAGAGTTGGGTGCACATTTAACGTATGACAAGAAGCCAATGACCATTCTAGATAGACAGGTTCGTAGACTCAGGACTAAGGATATCGCTTCAGTTAAGGTTTAGTGGAGACATCGGCCTGTTGAGGAGGTAAGTTGGAAGGCAGAGTCCGACATGCGTGCCAAATATTCTCATCTTTTTGAAACTTCAGGTACTTTCTTTTACCTTAAGTTCGAGGATGAACATGATTTCTAGTGGTGGATAATGTAATGATCCGATCAGAAGAGGCAAATTTTTAAAAAAAAAATTATATGCACCACATCTTGTCTCAATTATGCATGGGGTCACTTGTCCACTTGATAAAGAAAGATAAAAAGATATATGCACCACAGTTTGCCTTGTCTCCCAATTATGATACACCATTCTCTTTCTGTTTATATTCTTTAGTTTTGGTACTAAGCATTAAGAAGAAAGAAAAAATTTGGAGTAGCGTAGAAAGAGGAGAATTTCGTGACCAGCAACTATATAAATACAATTTGTGCCGTTGCGGTAGTGAGGTAGGTTTGTCTATTCTTCTTTGAGATTGGGATTGAGTTATTGAATATTCATATATTATGATTTATAAAATGAGTTGAAAATTTTTCTTATAATATCCTCATGGAAAACTTTAATTATATATGCAGTTATTTTTGAAAGTATAAAAATCCTATACAAATGGTTAAATTGTTAATTAGTGTTAATTATGAAAGAACTATTTTGCAACCTGTCAATAAATATGAGGGATCCTAAAATAAAATAACTGATTACAACTAATTAGAAAATCAAATCAAAATTTTCAGAACTTATTAATTTATAACATATAGTTATACAAAATCAGAAAATAAGACATATCCATCTGAGCAACAGACCAAAGCTTTTAAAGAAAAAAGAATATGAGCGAGGAATCGAGTGAAACATTTTTAATGTCAAGCTTTAGGAAGAAAACTAATTACAAAGACAAAACAGGGGAAGAATCAACATTAAACAACAACAAGATTAAGCTTACCTTAATAAGAAGCAACAATTCAAATCCACGTGAGTATAAAATGGAATTTTCAAGAAGAGGAGAGAGACCTAGAAATGAAGATGTTTTTTTATTTAAAAAAAGGTTTCTTTACGGGAAGCCTTGCATTTAACGAGACTCGATAGAGAGGTGGAAGCACAACTCTCAAAATAAGAGTACACGTACTAATTGATAACACAATCATACTTGTAATCTGATAATTGGCTTAGCCATAGGTGGAGGTTATTTTTTTATTTATTCATATTATGAAATTGTGTTGCTTTCCGTGCACAAATAGATGTTGTATTCATCAGCTTTAGCTTATAATTTATTATATCTTTATATAAATCTGAAAAAGGTTGTTGGAGCTCCCTCTATAATCAAAGCATCCAGACTCACTAGACCCCACGTTCTTAATTTTTTTAAAATGAAGTAATAATTTTTACCTTGTCAATTGAGAAAATATTCTAATTGAGTTGATGCTATATTAGAGCAGTTTGTTTTTAGTACTTTCTAATAGAATATAGAATAATAAATATGAATATAATATTAACTTTAATCCATTAAGTTGTCTGCTTGAATTTCCTTGTATAATCTTCTACTTTTAATTCATTTTAGCTCCAAATCTCTTCATTTTCGTGTCAAATTAGTCCTACAAATTAATCGCACTATCTACTACAACTCACAACAATCATACTCGGAAAGGATGAATAGAAGTATTAATCATGAAATAAATAATGACCGAAAATATGTACTTTTGGCATAACCTTGGGCATAAAATTGAGAATCGTAACTAAATTGGGTAATGTTAATTTTAAAACGTAATGGAGAATGAGGATGAATATATAATTGCTAACTTGGAGATTTTGATAGTATAAAAGAGGATGAATATATAATTGCTAACTTGGAGAACTTTGATAAATATTGTACTTATTGAGAAATATATTGCTTCTATAATCGTATCTTGATTGCATGCATCCTCATACTACATGTCATGATATTTTGGGAAGTTGTGAATGGTGACTCGTATCATGAGTCCTTGACAAGGTAGTTGATACATTGTGACTCGTATTATGAGTCCTTGACCACGCTCACTTAGGTGGCAAGGTAATTGATACATTATGACTCGTATCATGAGTCCTTGACCACGGTCACTTAGGTGGCAAGGTAGTTGATATATTGTGATTCGCATCATGAGTCCTTGACAAGGCTCACTTAGGTGGCAAGGTAGACGATACAAGGAGATTATTATCATGAATCCTTGACCATGAGTTAGATAGCAATGTAGTTGATATATTGAAATTATATATGGCAGGTTGTGTGACAGTCTTGATTCCACCTTGCATTGCATTGCATACCATATCATTACATTACTTATGGTAATTCGCCTCGGAGGGTACCCTAGACATTACCGGCAATCAGAGACTATTGCTAGTCTCAAGTGAACCACTTGGCCTTATCACATTCATTCATTCATACATTCTACTAATCAGCGGAAGACATAAGGAAGTAAATGAGCACATTTCATCTAGGCTCAAAATAATATTATAAATGGAAAGGCTTGTAGAAAGAAACTAGCTCAATAAGTCTTAACATCAACATCTGACTCTAATCTATGAAGCCTTTATCACTGTCAAGTGGTGCCAATGACAAACCCATGACTACCTCAATCAAAATAAAACTAATCAAGTCTAACTCTAAAGCAAGATAAAATAAATATAATGAATCCTCCGAAGTAGGGGAGGCTCACCAATCAGCTGATCGTTTCAAATCCCCAATGATGCGCCTATTAACGATCTTCAAATTTTTTATCTATATCATAAAATGATGTAGTCGAAAAGGGAACATCAGTATGTGGAATGTACTGGTATTTAAAATAGATGAATGAAATCAAAACAGGTAAAACAATATAGAAACGACAATCAACTCAATATAGAAATCAATCAATATGTCAAATATCTATTTAAAGTAAGAATAAAGAGTAGACAAGTGGCCCATCAACCAATCAACTTATCAATCAAATCAGACTAATCTCAGAAGGACTCATCTCAATTCATTTCAACTCATCCCGTCACATCTCATCTCATCTCATCTCGACTTAAATTACTCAACTTGGGAACTTTCTGGGAGTTTCTCTTAACTGAAAACAACCACTTATGAGCCAGGGGTTGTACTACAATCACGTTGATATTGCCACAGTCATTCTGTACTTTCCAGGTAAGGAACGAATATGATCCACAAGGAATTTGAACTCTACCATCCTCTATTATTTTAGTGATATAAACTCGAGAGGGGACCAAGAGATGTAATGGTTCAATCCTCTCCTACGCTGGGTCTGTGTAGGTAATGAGTACAAGTGGGACTCACTCTTACTCATTTCGGTGCTCAATACTCCTCCCAAGACTCAATGCTCATAAGACTCCTTGTCACTACCTCAAGTTGCCTCATATAGGCACTCATCTTCTCAATTGGTATCATGGAGACACTCATCATCTCGTCAACTCAAACTCAAGGGTTATTTCAGGGACTTTAACTCATCTCAATGAACTCAATTCTCATTTAAGAACTCAAGGACTCAGATCATTAATTAGAAGAAGTCATTTAGACAGAACTCAAGAACTTAATTATGAAGACTCATAGGATCATCAAGCTCAAATAACTCAACCTCATACTCACATCAAGATCTCCATCAACATACTCAAGTCAAAGCTCTAGACTTTGTCCCTAGGTTCATTCATGCATGCTTTCAAAAGTTAACATATAGGGTTTATACAATATCTCATGAAAAATAATCAATTCAAGAAAACAAGTTTATGATGATCACAACATATGAAAAATACACGTAGTAAATATGATTTCTCAAGAAAATAATCAAGAATCATGCATGTAGACTCAAGAACCTTCAACTCTCCTCTAAGACCATCTATAGGGAACATGTGAGAACAGTCTCATGCTTTAGTTTAGCCTTACATACTTGAAACGTTGATATTACCATCGAAATTTGATGAATACTAGCTTTCTTGGAGAAAATCCTCCATCTTGGTAGTTCTTTCAAAGTGAAAGAACTTAGAAAGACATTGTTTGAAGAGATTCTCTTTGATTCTTGAATTCTTGATTTAGAATCTTTAGAGTTCTTGATGATAAACCCTAATTCTTGAAGAAGAAGAATCAATAATCCTTTCTTAGGATTCTTGAATTTGTTTTCTTGAAACCCTAGGTTATGATTTAAGATTCCATTAGAGATTCATGAATAGATGCAGAAATTCAGGTAGGATACATTGAAATTTATGAAGAATAGCTTACCTTGAGTATGAATCTTGAAAGATAATCCTAACTTGATGATTCTTGAGCATTTATGTTTAGGAGTGAAGGAGAGGGTTTTTTATTATGAAAACTGACGTTATATGCGTTTTTGGATATTAAATAGACCCCCAAAAGGTTTTAGAATAACAGTACCCTCAGAATAAAAATAAAAAATGTCATTTATCATATCCAGAAAAGGTCCGCGTTAGGTCCGCGACGCGGAGCTGTCGCGAATCTTCGGACAGCTCTGCAGGCCCTTCGTAAAATGGTCGTAACTTTCTACTCCAAAATCTGATTAAGGCAAAATTGAATATGTTGGAAAGCTAATTCAAATATATTCGATGTGATATATTATGGGTTGCCTAAATCATTATACTTTAGGTGATATGGTCGTTTGAAGTTGACCCTTCTATCAACTCACACAAAAACTTGGTTGGTAGAAATTCTTTGGACTTGGCTTGATGTAAAAGATATCTTATATTTGTTTATTAAACTTAGGAGGGGTTGGAAATTGACCGTAATGCCCCTCAAATTAAAAAGTATTTTTTTTAAAAAACACAAGGCGTGTCCGCGTCCCAGGCGCGTCGTGCCTTGGGCGCGCACAACCACTGTTTTTCATCTTTGATTGAAAAATTATTTTCAATATGATGGCTATAAAACTTGAACGAGACCATTCTCCTGCTTAATTTTTCATGCTGAATGCATATCCGGTCTCGAATTCTGTTAGACCCTGTATTTTTGTAATTAAGGATAACTATCCAATTAGAAAAATTTGTAGCGGATATCATGTAATTTTAACTTAAGTATATTCCCGGTGCATGATTAGAGTATCAAGTGAATTTGGCGTGCATAATTAAATTTGAGTCGGAAGTC
>JAABOM020056046.1:0-15330 GCA_011800125.2 Solanum clarkiae | reverse complement strand
CGATTTTCTTCCCTATGAGTGAAAGTCTCAATAAGAATGCTAGTTCTTACTGTTCATTATGATATGAATATACCACAAGATCTGAGGGAGTAGGAGCTATTTTACTACAATAGTGTCATCCCATTGCCTATTTCAGTAAGAGATTTTCCTTTTCTGGTCACATTAAATCTACTTACGATCATGAGTTATTGACTTTGGTTCTTGCTTTGCAAATATGGAAGCATTATCTTTTGGATCGGCATTTTATTGTCACTACTGATCATTGCAGTCTAAAGTATCTCATGTATCAATGGGTGACTACTGCTGAACAATAACGCTTGTTGTTTAAATTGTTGCCTTTTGATTTCACTGTAGTCTATAAGTCAGGAAGTGAAAACAAAGGAGCCAATGCGTTATCTCGTCGCCCTCAACATGCTGATTTCTTTAATTTGGTGATACCTATTCCATTAGATTTCAGTGATTTGACAGAAGCAATTGAAGCTGATCTATATACGAAGCAGATTCGAGATCAACTTTCTTCTGATCCATCAGTTCATCCTGATTTCTCATTGTCTGCTAACCTTCTTTATTACAAATCTCGGCTGGTTATTCCTGATTATCCTGACCTCTAAGCCAAGATTTTAGCAGACTTACATGATTCTCCTACAGGAGAACATGGAGGTTACTTGAAAACTCTCAAGAGGATAGCTGCAAATTTTTACTGGCCTTGTCTGAATCATGATGTCAAGTTGTTTGTCCAGAATTACTTAATATGCCACCAACATAAATAGGAAAAGTTGGCTCCAGCTGGTCTCTTACAGCTTTTGCCCCTTCCTAACAGAGTTTGGGAGGATATCTCCCTCGATTTCATTGTTAGACGTCCTCCTTCTAATGACTTTGATATTATTCTCGTGGTGGTGGAAAGGTTTAGCAAATACATCCATTTTCTTCCTTTATCTCATCCCTTCACTGCTAAAATAGTGGTTGGGGTTTTCTGCAAGGAAATTGTTAGGTTGCATGGTTTACCTCGTTCCATTCTTTCTGATCGCGATGTTGTCTTCACAAGTGCATTTTGGTAGGAACTCTTTTGCCTTAGTCGCACTCGTCTCCGTATGGGTACTTCTTATCATCCATAATCTGACGGTCAGACAGAGGTTGTCAATTGATGCCTTGTAACTTATGTTGTTTTGCTCATGACAAGCCAAAATCATGTCTTTAGAATCTAAGTTGGTTTGAATATTCTTTCAACACTGGATACCATTCTTCAGTCAATATGACTCCTTTCCAGATTGTGTATGGGAGGGAACCACCACTCTTGTATCCATTTGTTCATGGAGAAACTAAAATTTCTGAACTTGAACATCAGCTCCTGGAACAAGATCAGATTTTAGAGGTACTACGATCTAATCTCATGAAGGCTCAATCAAGAATGAAGGCTCAAGCTGATTCTAAGCGCGTGACTTATCCTTTAATGTGCGTGATGTTTTACTCCTCCATTTGCATCATTATTTGCAAAAGAGTTTAGCCAAACATATTAATGAGAAGCTTTCACCTCGATATTTTGGACCATACAAAATGGTTCACAGAGTTGGTCCTGTTTCTTACGAATTGTAGCTGCCTCAGACATCCAAGGTACATCCTATTTTTCATGTCTCGCTGGTTCGTCCTGCTCGTGGTTGTTCTGATATTGCTTCCCCTCCACCCTTACCACTATCGGGTGAATTAGAATTTATTGTGGAACCCGAAAAGGCTTTAGTACATCATTGGGTGAAAGAACTAGGAGTGCCAACTCTAGAATTGCTTATTCAATGGCGTCATCGCCCTGTTGAAGAGGCTAGTTGGGAAGACTATGACTTGCTTGCTGTTCAATTCCCTTTGTTCTGCCTTGAGGACAAGGCATCCTTTCAGGACGGGTGCACTGATACCCACTCTCCTCTCAAGACATATTGCAGAAGAAAATATCGACAAAAGGACAAAGAGTTGCAACTGTTTCCTTGACTGCTCCAGCAGTTGATCTAGCAGTTAGGTGTCAGTCTTATCCTATTATGTTTTCTACAAATATGTAATTAAGATAAGTTATTAGGGATATGTATATTTCAGAATTTAAACTACTGTATTTTGGAGTCTTGTCCTCTCCATACGGACAACTTTATTGGTATAATTGTGTTTAGGATTCTTGCACAAACTACTACCTGTAAATTACTTGCTTCATCCTATTTCTTTTTGTTTTTCTTCTTCTTCTGGTTACTATCATTTTTTTGACCATAGGTAAGCTAATATATTTGTTATCTTGGTTCAGGCCTGATGGAAGAAGGTTGATGCTCAAGTATGATGTTTTAAATATGATATACAAATCGGAATCATCTAAATGCGTTAAATAGTTTTGTTTGTTTCAAATATGGGAATTTAGAACTTTTGAATTGAAGTACATAAATTTTATTCAATTTTGATAATTGAGTTACAAACTGATGTACACTAGATATAATTAAGATTTTCAAGTAAGGTTTTGTTTGTTGGTTGGCTCGATTTAATGATTGAACTTTTCTCATTTATTCATTCTGTATGCATAATACGAAATTTGTATAAGTATTCTATATAGGTTCATATCTAACCTGATGATGTACATTCTTTTCTGAATATAACTTTCTCAAAATGAGTGAAATGATCTTTATAACAATGAAATTATTGAGGATGACCAAGAAGGTGGGAGGAGGAAGAAGAAAAGGTTGAATTGATAGGAATCATATTTTTACTATTTAGAAAACTCGAACAACTATGAGTTCCATTCCAGTAATACTGCTACAAAGCATGAGAAGAATAGTGTGACGAAGTAGATCATGGAGAAATTAATCATCACTAGAAATGAAATAATGAAATAAAATAAGATGTATTCATGATAGCTAATTACGTTGTTTGTGATCAGTTCATGCTGCTAATGAATTTTCAAGTTAGCCTTTACTACTGTATCTTAATTATTATTGAGTTCAACAAATGTACAGTGTCAATATTTTTGGAAGATATTAATAATATTTTAAAAGGATCTATAGGAAAGTTGCATAAATTAGTGTTAGTGCTAATATATTTTGATTGATGACAAATTGCAGAAAACATCAAAAAGGAAATAATCCAACTAAGGTATGACGTGGAAGCATATATCAAGAAAATCTAGTTGGAGGCACCAAGAGCATAATTATTGGAACGAATCAAAATTGGAAAGATCTGAGAAGATTCTGCTACTACCTTCTTTAAAAGCTTTATTCTTGGAAAAAGAATCGATCAGATAATAAGAAGATTAGAAAGATCAATTTTATTAGTGTTAAAATTGTATTCGATGAAGATTTCTTATAGGTAATGCATAAAAAAAAAATATATCTTCATAAGGAATAAAGACAATCAAGATCTAGCAGATTCAAGTCACAAAAGGAAAAGTGCATCTTTAAGAGATAAAATCTCGGCACAAAAGGAAGGAGATAAGTTACTAAAGTTATGGCAAATCAATAACGAATTTTACAGAAGATCACTACCATAAAAGAATCCAAGATTAACGGGGAAAGATTAGTTAAAGATTCAGCAAATCAATTAGAAGATCAGTACCAAGAAAAGATCCAAGATTGAAGACAATTATATTCATAAAAGATCTGGGTCAGGAACTAAACAAGGAAAGAAGATCTGATCTAGCTGTCTACCTAAAAAGACTTACCTTATTCTTGGAAAGAGGATCCACCAAAGCCTCAATCCAAAGATCAACTCCCTTGGGATGCCATCTCTTCTACATAAAATGAGGCATCCATGTTATCTCAAGCCTACTCCATTTTAAGCCCACTACATTTTAAGCCCTTCTTCAATACTCTTCATCTTTAAAAAATCATTGTAACCTTTAATTTGTTACTATGTTAGAAAAAGAGAGAGAAAAGAAGGAAAATTTGAAAGAGAGTTCTGTATCAAAGGAAAAACAAAAACAAAAAAAAAGAGGAGAGAAAAAATTTGAGTATAGTTTAAGTTGAAATTCTTGTAACTCCCACTTTACCAAAGGCTTGAAGAGATATCCCTTGCAACCCAAGGGAACTAAACCTAGGATTCACATTGAATCGAAACCAGTATAAAAATATTTGGTGTTGAATTTTTTTCTTTTATGCACTTTAAATTTTTGCATTCTTATTTAACACGTCATAGTCGACTACACGCCATATTAGTTGACTAACTGAGTGCAGATTTAAGTTTAAAAAGAAAAGGGGAAGACAATTCTATTCACCCCCTTCTTAAACTTTCAATTGGTATCAGAGTCTGGTCTCACTACATCTTCTGTTTAACCACAGGTGAGAAAAGGTCATGGAAAATCAACATCAAACATTTGGAGCTTTGTTTCAAGAGGGAATTTCTCAAACTAGACCTCCCTACTTCAATGGAAAAAATTTCTCGCACTGATAGATAAGAATGGAAAAAATTATTAAATCCTATGATGCGAAGGTCTGGAGAGTCATCAAACTGGATGACATTCTCATTCCAGCGGACAAACCAACAACTAAAGGTAGCCAAGCATTTGTCACACCTAGCCTAGAGAACTACACAAATGAGCAAATGGAAGTCATTCAAATCAACTCCACGGCAAAGAATGTTCTCTACAATGCTATTAGTGGAGAGGAATATGAGAAGATCTCCAATTGTGAAACTGCTAAAGAAATGTGGGACAAATTGGAAGTCACCTAAGAGGGAACTAATAAAGTCAAGGAAACAATTATCAGTTTGCTGGTCTATGAATATGAACTGTTCCAAATGAAGGAAGGTGAATCAATGGAAAGTATGTTTGCTCGCCTCAGCAAGATCATTGGTGAACTCAAGGCTTCAAGAAAAGAATATCCTCCTATTAATCATATCAGAAGGATCCTCAGAAGTCTTGCCCCTCAAAAGTATGCAAAAGTTTTGGCTCTTGAAAGAATGGATCTTAAAAACCTCACATATGATGAAGTCAGACGTGATCTGATTGCTTTCGAGAAAACACATCTAAATAAGAAAAGAAAGGAGGATAACAAGAAAAAATTTGTTGCATTCAAGGCCACTGATGAAAACCAAGATGATGAAGAAGATCTAAATGAAGATGATATTATATTAATTACAAAATCAGTGATGGAAACCTTCAGACGCAACCGAAACTAAAGAAGAGGTAAGCAGAACTATCCAAAAAATAAACGGATTACTGACTACAACAGAAATGATGGCAAGTGCTATGAATGTGGTAAGATTGGACACATTGCAAGTGAATGTCCTAAAGCCAAAAGAAGGTATCCTCAAGGGCAATTTAAAATCAGAGCCTCCAGTTGTTGGAGTGACGAGGATACATCAGATTATGACAATGAAGACAATGCAAATGTCTACTTCATGGCTATAGGCAAAAGCAGCCAGGTAAATAATGATTTCTACAAAAATTATCTTAATTTGAAAGATCTCTTAGATCGAGCCATCATAGACTTGAAGAAATCTTTTGAGAATCTTAGATCTATACAAGATGAAAAAAATGTATTGGAAATTAAACCCAAAGTTTGCACTGTTGAACGAGATTTAAGAAAACCTTGATCTTAAAAATCGCTTGAAAAATGTTCAAAAATATTTTAGCCCCAATAGATCTTTCAAGTCAACTATTCAAAATAATTTTTCTAGTCATTCTGGTTCTGATCAACCTAGTCAACTATCCTATCATTACTGTGAAAAGTTTGGACATACCTATTCCAGGTGTCGATTTCGTCTCTCAAAGCCTTCCAACATTGTCTGGAAAGTTAAGAGCACTGCTAACCAAAAAGGACCCAAAACTATTTGGGTACCAAAAAATTAAAATTGATCTTATCTTGCATGAACATCGCACTAAATCTAAAGGCAAATGGTATCTTGACAGTGGATGTTCAAATCACATAACAGGCAACAATTATCTGTTCAAATCCGTTGCTGAATTTAATGGTGGAAAAATTCGATTTGGTGACACTTCAATAGGAACAGTCATTGGTATTAGAACTACCTCTTTTAATGAAACTTGTGAAGTTACTAACATTTATCGTGTGAAGGGATTAAGGTACAGTTTTAGTCAACTGTATGATGTCGATCTGGAAGTAAGATTTAAGAAAAGTAGATGCATTATTGAAGATGTATCAAGAAAGGCAATTCTTCTAGAAAGCAGGGACAAAAATATTTGCACACTGGACTTAGTAAAAAGATCAACAAGCCACATTTGTCTGGCATCCATCTCTGAGGATCCTTGAATGTGGCATAAAAAGGTAGGTCATGAAAGCATGAGACTAATTGAAAATCTTGCTTGATTGGAACTGGTTATTGAACTCCCAAAACTGGACTACACAAAGGATTACATTTGTGATGCTTGTCAAATGGGTAAGCAAACAAGGAACTCTTTTCAGTCAAAAGATAATGTCTCTACTACAAAAGTAATTCAACTTCTTCACATGGATCTTTTTGGTCCAACTAGAATGGGAAGTATTGGTGGTACGAGTACAGAGAGAAAAGAGTTACTACATAACTTCTATTAGAAGTGATCATGGAGGAGAATTTGAAAGTAGAGCCTTTGAAAGCTTCTTCAATGAAGAAGGGTACTCACACATTTTTTTGCTCCTCGTTCTCCTCAACAAAATGGAGTAGTTGAGAGAAAGGAACAGAACTCTTCAAGACGAGGCTAGAACTATGATATGTAAACACTCTCTTACCATTTCTAGGCTGAAGTGGTAAGTATGGCTTGTCATATTCTTAATAGGTGTTTAATTTGACCCATTCTCAAGAAGATCCATACGAACTATGGAATGAGAAGAAACTAAATATCAGTTACTTTTATCCATTTGACTGCAAATATTTTATTCACAATAACGCAGGGATAAAGTAACTCCACAAATAGTTGCAGAAAAGGATCAGTCGACTACTGTTGAAGAAAGCCAACCACCAGTAGAAATTGTTTCCAATGAATGGAGAAGTAAGATCGACTACCCCAGAAAATTTATCATTGAAGATGTTAATGACAGAATGAGAACAAGGGCATCGAGCAAAAGAAATGCCAACATTGCTCTTATATCTCAACTTGGACAAAAAAAGTTGGAAGAATCACTAAATGATAATGATTGGGTAAATGCTATGAAGAAAGAGCTGGATCAATTTGAAAAAAATCAAGTCTGGAATCTATTTCCTAAACCTGAAAATGTTACTATCATTGGGATAAATTGGGTATTTAGAAACAAGCTAAACGAGGCTAGAGAGGTGACCAGAAATTAAACTAGACTAGTATCTCAAAGTTACTTTCAACAAAAAAGAGTCAACTATGAAGAAATATTCGCCCCTATAGCAAGGTTAGAGTCCATTCGAATTCTTCTTGCTTATGCTGCTTTTAAAGGTTTTAAACTTTTTCAAATGGATGTTAAAAGTGCCTTTTTAAATAGATTTATCGAAGAAGTTTTTTTTGTAAAATAGCCCCTAGGTTTTGAAAACCCAGATTTCCCTTCTCATGTCTTTAAATTGTCAAAAGCTCTTTGTTAACTCAAACAAGGTCACCGAACTTAGTATGAGCGCCTAAGCAAATTTTTCTTTTCACATGATTTTTCACGAGGAAGTATTGATACTACTTTGTTTATTAAAAATCTTCCTTAGATAATATTATTATTTAAATTTATGTTAACGATATTATCTTTGGAAGTACTAGCCCTGATTTGTGCAAGGACTTTGCCAACCTTATGCAAAGCGAATTCGAAATGAGTATGATAGGTGAGTTAATCTTCTTTTTGGGTCTTCAATTTTTTTTCAATCTGATCATGGGATCTTCATCTGTCAAAGTAAGTATACGAAGGAGTGATTCAAATATTTGGAATGGAGAATGCAAAGTCCATCAGCAGCCCTATGAGCTCTTCATGCAACCTAGACCTAGACGAAAATAGTAAGAGTATTGATATAGAGATATGATTGGATCATTACTTTATCTTACTGCTAGTAGACGTGACACCATTTTTAGTATCTGCAAATGTGCTAGATTTCAAGCTGCTCCCAAAGAATCCCATTTAACTATTGTAAAGAGAATTATTCATTTTTTTAGTGGGAACTATCTCTTTTGGTCGCTGGTATGAAAAATCTTCTATTTTTCATCTTTGTGGATTATCAGATGCTGATTATGCAGGTGAAAAATTTGATAGAAAAAATGCTAGCGGTTCTTGTCAATTCCTTGGAGACTCCTTAATCTCCTCTAATAGCAAGAAACAAAATTGTGTATCCATCTCCACCACTGAGGCTGAATATGTGACTATTGAATTGTGTTGTACTCAGGTTCTTTGGATGATTCAATAATTGAGTGATTTGATACCAATGCTACACCTGCTCAAATTTTATGCGATAACTCTAGTGCTATTTATTTGACTAAAAATTTTGTGCATCATTTTAGAGCTAAGTACATTTATATTAAACATCATTTTATTAGAGATCATATTTGAAAGGCAATATTGAATTTGTTTTTGTGAATATTGAAAATCAATTGACAGATATTTTTATAAAATATTTGCTTGAAGAAAGATTCTGTTTTCTCAAAAATTCTTTAAATATTATCCCCAAATCTTTTTAACTTTCTTATTAAGTATGTTTTCACCACATTTAAGTACGTGTATTTATTATTTTTTGCTGTATTATATGTCTTTCCATTTGTGTCAACCTTTTAGCTAACTGTTTCTTGTTATGTGTTGATTGTCTTACTTGAACTGTTTCTGTATTTTGTTAAGGACTATTTCTACCATAGTGTTATGTAACACTTTTGTTGCCTATTATTTCTTGTTGTTTCCTTTTTGCTGATGACAAAGGGGGAGAGAAAGAAGATTAAGTACTAGTAAAGTAGTTAGTCGACTACCCTTCAACTACCTTGTGCAAAAATTCATCACCCTTGCAAGAATTCAGGGGAGCACCTATACTACCAGTCAGGGGGAGTAAAACCAAGAAGTTGATTATATGATTATATACTCAGGGAAGTTGACTACATTAGTACTAGTATTGTCATCATCAAAAAGGAGGAGATTGTTAGTGCTAATATATTTCGATTGATGACAAATTGCAGAAAACATCAAAAAGGAAACAATCCAACTAAGGTACGATATGGAAGCATCTATCAAGAAAATCTAGTTGGAGGCACCAAGAGCATAATTATTGGAAGGAATCAATCTAACACTAAGAAAGAAAGGAAAACAAATCTGCAAAAACAGTCAAGCATATTTGGACTGGAAAGAATAAATCAAATATCCAGAGAGAAAGAAAAATATTCTGGAAAATCAATCAAGTCTTTAGATTGGAGAGAATCAATCAAGACAAGATCTTACTGCTAAAAGATTGAAAAAATCTGAGAAAATTCTGCTACTACCTTCTTTAAAAGCTTTATTCTTAGAAAAAGAATCGATCAGATAATAAGAAGATTAAAAAAATTAATTTTATTAGTGTTAAAATTGTATTGAATGAAGATTTCTTATAGGTAATGCATAAAAAAGGAAATATATCTTCATAAGGAATAAAGAAAATCAAGATCTAGCAGATTCAAGTCACAAAAGGAAAAGTGCATCTTTAAAGAGATAGAATCTCGACACAGAAGGAAGAAGATAAGTTGCTAAAGTTGTGGCAAATCAATCACAGATTTGACAGAAGATCACAACCATGGAAGAATACAAGATTAACGGAAAGATTGGTTAAAGATTCAGCAAATCAATTAGAAGATCAGTACCAAGAAAAGATCCAAGATTGAAGATAATTATATCCATAAAAGATCTGGGTCGAGAGCTAAACAAGGAAGAAAGATCTGATCTAGCTGCCTACCTAAAAAGCATTACCTTATTCTTGGAAAGTGGATCCATCAAAGCCTCAATCTGAATATCAACTCTCTTGGGATGCCATCTTTTCTACATAAAAGGAGGCATCCAGGTTATCTCAAGACTCATACAAGTCTACTGAATTTCAAGCCCTTTTCCAATACTTTTTATCTTTAGAAAATCATTATAACCTTTAGTTTTGTTATTTTGTTAGAAAAAGAGAGAGAAAAGAAGAAAGAATTGAAAAGAGGTCAGTATCAAAAGAAAAAAAAGAGGAGAGAAAAAAAATCTGAGTATAGTTTAAGTTGAAATTCTTGTAACTCTCATTTTACCAATGACTTGAAGAGATATCCCTTGCAACCCAAGGGGAATGAACTTTGGATTCACATTGACTTGGAACCAATATAAAAATATCCAGTGTTGAATTTTCCTTTTATGCACTTTAAATTTTTGCATTCTTATTTAACATGTCATAGTCGACTACATGTTATATTAGTTGACTGACTGAGTGCAGGTTAAGTTTAAAAAACAAAGGGGAAGAAAATTCAGTTCACCCCTCTCTTGAACTTTCAATTAGATCAGAATTAAGTTTATTAAGCTATCTAGATGGTGTAAGACATAAGGGCTAGGATGAGGAAGTTTGTATCTGGCCTGGGCAGGCATGTGCAGAAGGAGTGCAAAGCAGCTTTGTTAATTCCCAGCATGGACATCTCCAGGATTATGGTATAGCCCAATAGACAGAGGAGGATAAGAGGAGAGACAGAGAGGAGCAGATGAACAGAAAAGCAAAATCAGCTGGGCATGAGCCTAGCTAGCATAGACTGAATAAGGGTGACAAGTCCTACTTTCAAAAAAGATCATCTTACCATGCACCCTCTATAGCCAGTGTGCCTATCCAGCCAAACAGGTATGATCAGAAGTCTCATGGTTACTAGAATTTCAGGGTCAGGGTGCTTAATCTCAGGCTAGTGTAACCCAAGGTGTGAGGGGAAAGCCACCTTATTACAAGTATGGTAAGCTTCATCTGGGTAAGTGTCGAGTGGGTAAGGATGTGTTCTATTCATATGAAATGACTTCTCACTTCCAGTTTGAGTGTCCGAAGAGGAGACGAGGTGAAGGGAACAATAGAGCGCAGTCCTCTGCAGCACCCCCAGCTGGCAATCAACCGAGGGTTACTACTACAGGTTCAGGAGGCGGGACGAGCCGTCTTTATGCTATAGGTAATCAACAGGATCAGGAGGTTGCACCAGATATTATTACGGGTATGCTTCGAGTCTTTACTTTTGATTGTTATGCATTGCTTTACCCAGGTGCCACTTTGTCTTTTGTGACCCCTTTTCTGGCTAGTAAGTTCAGGATTCTCCTAGAGTATTTGCTTGAACCTTTTGTTGTTTTAACTCCTATCAGTGAGTCTATCTTAGCTGAGAGGGTTTACAGAGATTGTATCTGAGAGGGTTTGCAGAGATTGTATAGTATCCATTTATCATAGAGATACCTTAGCAGACTTGGTAGAATTGGAGATGGTTGACTTTGATGTGATACTTGGCATGGATTGGCTTCACACCTGTTATGCCTTTGTTGACTATAGAACCCGAATTGTTAAGTTTCAACTGCCTAATGAGCCTTTTCTAGAGTGGAAAGGGAGTTCTATTGCACCTAAGGGCAAGTTCATCTCTTATCTTAGATCCAGAAAGTTGATCTCTAAAGGTTGTATTTACTACCTCGTGTGAGTTAAGTCCGATGATGTTGAATCTTCTATCTTGAATTAGTCCCGATTGTGAAAGAGTTCCTGAAGTGTTTCCTGATGACCTACCTGGAGTCCCTCCTGATAGGGAGATTGACTTTGGGATTGATGTTCTTCCAGAGACTAACCCATTTCAATTCCACCTTATATAATGGCCCCCGTTGAATTGAAAGAATTGAAAGAACAATTGAAAGACTTGTTAGAGAAAGGTTTCATAAGGCCTAGTGTCTCTCCTTGGGGTGCTCCTATCTTATTCGTGCATAAGAAAGATGGGTCTCTCAGGATGTGCATAGACTACCGACAACTGAACAAGGTCACAATAAAGAATAAGTATCCTCTCCCCAGGATAGATGATCTATTTGACCAACATCAAGGTGCTACTAACTTCTCCAAGATAGACCTCAAATCGGGTTACCATCAATTGAAGGTGAGAGGAAATGATATTCCAAAGACAGCCTTTAGGACACGGTATGAACATTTTGAGTTCTTGGTCATGTCCTTTGGGTTGACTAATGCACTTGCAGCCTTCATGGATTTGATGAAAAGGGTATTTAGACCATATCTTGATATGTTCGTGATTGTATTCATTGATGATATCCTGGTGTATTCTAAGGATGATGGGAACATGCTAATCATCTTAGAGTGATTTTGCAAACTCTCAAAGACCATGAATTGTATACGAAGTTCTCGAAGTGTGAGTTTTGGCTCAAGTCTGTGGCCTTCCTAGGCCATGTTGTTTTGGGGGATGGTTCGAGTGAATAAGCAAAAGATTAAAGCAGTTAAGAACTGGCCTAGACAAACCTCTCCAACAGAAATAAGAAGTTTCTTGAGTTTGGCAAGCTACTACCATAGATTCATTGATGACTTCTCTTTTTTATCTACACCATTGACCAAGCTAACTCAGAAGAAGATCAAATTTCAATAGTCCAGGAATGTGAGAAGAGCTTCCAAGAGTTGAAGACTAGATTGACTACAGCAATAGTTCTGACTTTGCCCGACAGAATGAGAGATTTTGTGATATACTATAATGCATCTAGAGTTGGACTGGGTTGTGTGCTTATGTAGAAAGTGAAGGTGATAGCGTACGATTCCAGACAACTTAAGACCCATGATAAGAATTATGCAACCCGTGATCTTGAATTGGCATTGATGGTCTTTGCACTTAAGATTTGGCATCACTATTTGTATGGAGTAAATGTGGACGTGTTCACTGACCATGAGAGTTTACAATATGTATTCAGTCAGAAGGAGCTCAACCTGCGGCGAAGGGGATGGTTGGATTTGCTCAAGGACTATGATATGAGCATTCTCTACCACCCAGGTAAGACTAACATTGTTTCTGATACTCTTAGCAAGTTGTCTATGGGTAGCACTGCCCATGTGGAGGATGGGAAGAGAGAACTAGCTAAGGAAGTGCATAGATTGGCTCGACTGAGAGTGCGACTTGAGGAGAACAATGAAGGCGGGGTCAATGTTCAGAATGGGTCTGCTTCATCCTTAGTGTCAGAAGTGAAGGAAAAGTAAGACCATGACCCTGTTTTGCTCCAATTGAAAGAAACGGTCCTCAAGCAGAAGGTGATGGTTTTCTTCAAAGGGGGAGATGGGATGTTGAGATACCATGGTAAATTGTATATGCCCAACGTTGATGGCTTATGAGAAAGAATCATGGCCGAAGCTCATAGCTCTAGATATTCTATTCATCCGGGTTCTACCAAGATGTACCACGACTTGAGAGAAGTCTATTGGTGGAATGGAATGAAGAGGGATATTGCGGAATTTGTCTCTAAGTTCGCCAATTGTCAACAGGTCAAGGTTGAACATCAGAGACCGTGTAGATTGGCCCAGAACTTTTAATTTCCTCAGTGGAAGTAGGAGATGATGAACATGGATTTGGTTATCGGCTTACCAAGATCCCGAAAGTAGCTTGATTTGATATAGGTGATTATGGGAAGGATAACTAAATCAACCCACTCTTTGGTAGTCAAGACAACTAATATGACTGAGGAGTATGCTCGACTATACATTTGTGATATTGTGAGGTTGCATGGGGTTCTCTTATCCATCATCTTGGACAGAGGAGCTTAGTTTACCTCTCAATTTTGGAGATCTTTTCAGAAAGGATTGGGCATGAAAGTAAATCTGAACTCAGCTTTCACCCTCAGACAGATAGACATGCATAACGCACCATTCAAACTTTGGAGGATATGTTGAGAGCTTGCGTCATCAACTTCTAGGGGAATTGGGATGATCATCTGCCGTTGATTGAATTCGCGTATAACAATAGTTACTATGCTAGTATTCAGATGCCCCTTTTTGAAGCTCTGTATGGGAGGAGATATAGATCGCCGACTGGCTGGTTCGAGGTGGGTGAAGCTGAATTGATTGGACTTGATCTTGTCCACCATTCTATGAAAAAGGTGAAGGTCATCAGATAAGGGTTGAGGACAGCAAAAAGTTGCCAAAAGTCTTATATGTATGTGAGGAGAAGGGAATTGGAGTTTGAGGTGGATGATTGGGTGTACTTGAATGTGTCACCCATGAAGAGTGTCATAAGGTTTGATAATAAGGGGAAATTGAGTCCATGTTATATCGGACCGTACCAGACTATGAGAAGGATTGGGAAGGTCGCTTATTAGCTAGACCTGCCTTCCGAGCTAGATGGAGTTTATCTGGTGTTCCACATTTCCATGTTGAAGAAGTGTTTGGGGGATCCTGCTTTGGCAATTCCTATTGAGAGTATGAGAGTGAAGGATAGCCTATCCTACAAAGAAATTCTTTTCCAAATCCTTGATCGACATGTTCATAAGCTAAGGAACAAAGAGATAGCCTCCGTCAAAGTTCTATAAAGGAATCAATTCATTGAGGAACATGGAAGCTGAGGAAGTGATGAAATTCAAATTCCTGCACCTATTCGTGCCAAATGACGATGATATTGAAGATAATGTCTCTATCCCTGATGCTATTGAAGTTCCTTTCTTGAGTTGATATATTGATTCTATTCTTGATTCTAAGATAGAGATATAGAAGGTGATAGATAGTTGAGAGTTCGAGAGTTCTCAAGTGAGGGGTGAGATGAGTTTTGAGTCTACTCGTGCTGTATTCTACTTTTACTCATCATTTGAGGACGAATGATCCCAAAGGGGAGATGATGTAACACCCCATAAAATTATAGAAACGCTCCCAGAACATAATCATGCGCATAATGCATCTTTCAAAACTTCGATGGGAAATCTGAGACTGGATTTGCGATCAGCGTAGAAAATCGAGGGGGAAAATTGTCTCGACACGATTTTAGAGCAACTGGTCAAAAAATAGTTTTTGCTAATTAACGCAAAAATAGTGTCGATCTGCGCCCCTGGCTCGACGCGGAGGGGGCGTGGAGTAACACTTATTATTTTCTTTAATTTTTCGACAGAACTTGAAATTCCAAAAATTCGAAAAATGTACTGGTCTGTACCCCTGGCGGATTGCGGACAAGTGTACGAGTTTTAATTTTTTTTTAATTTGGGAAGGGCCTTTTGGTCATTCCCCACCCTATCCTAAGTTGTAAAACATATTTTTAATGTCTCTTTATATCGATTAAGGGTTTCTAAAACCTATTCTTCTTAAGCTTTTACGCAAGAAAACTTTGACAGAGGAGACTGGAAAGCTCTGAGGATTAAGAGTTCGAGTCCAATTCTTGTTGAAGATTAGTACAATCTTCATCCTAGATATATAAAGGCTACCCAAAATATGGAATTGTTCTTCCATGTACCCATTTGGACGTAGTAGGTTGATAGATGAAGTTGTTGAGTC
>JAABOM020056025.1:0-15332 GCA_011800125.2 Solanum clarkiae | reverse complement strand
ATTTTAAATTTTTTATCATTATTTTTAAACTAAACAGAAAAGGGAAAGAAATTTTTAAACATTTTCTTTACAAATCAAGAAATAAATGCAAAATTAAGATATGTGTGTGAAATTATAAAAATTATTTTTTTAGAATATCTAATTGTTTTTTTTTTCTGGGAATCAATTTTTGTGAATTATTTTTTAAATTGAAAACTCTTCAATTTCTCCATCAAAATTCAGTTTCTAAGTATTTTAATGGAAAACTCTTCAATTTCTCCATCAAAATTCAGTTTCTAAGTATTTTAATTACCATCAAAATGTAGTTTCTAAGTATTGTAATTAATATCTATATGATTTTTACGATTAATTTTTTTTAGTTGTCTAATTAATTTTTTCATGATTAAATTTTAATTTTGAATTTGTTATTATTATTTTTAAATTAAATAAAAGGAAAGAAATTGAAAGGGGTTTAGTTCCTTGACAAAGTTTAGTGTTTTTCATTTTTCATCTATTTTTTAATAGTAGTTTGCATTTTGATTTGAACGATAAGTATCATTTTAGAAAATAAGGAAATTTTTAATCAAGTATTAACTATTCAAATTAAACATCTAATTTTAAGTATCAAATATTTACTAGATAAAAAATATAAAATTTATGTTGGATGTTAATTATCAGTAGTTTGATAAGAATAAACGTTTCTTCTTAAAGTAATAAATACTTAAAGCTTCAATTTCAATGTTGAGTATCATTTTAAAAAATATAAAAATATTTAATCAAGTATTAACTATTCAAATTAAGCATATAATTTAAGTATCAAGTATGCAATAATTCATCTTGAGATGAGATGTTTCATAACAGTAAAACACATGAGAAATGCTGAGTATATAAGTAAAGGATTGGTCTATATGTTTGTCACAACCTGCAAATTGGGCGTGATGACACTTGCTCAATTCCACCAGAACAAGTCAGCCTTATCTCAAAAGGAATAATAAATATAACGCACAGAAGCATTTTAACTAAAACAAATAACTAAAACTGAGAATTTTTAAAAATTTAAATCCCACCCAAGGATTGGTTGCACGTGTACAAGCCACTAAAAATACAGAAAATAAAAAAAAATACAAGTCCAAACTATTCTTCTTCTCAAATAGAACAAGTATAGAAGAAATAAGAACAAGAGAGTCAGCTTAGATGACAACAGCTACCTCTCTATGTCTCCTGAGAATCCTCGATGCTTTAAGGGATGTTGATTCATAGTCCGGGTTCACGACCTACACGAGTGTAAAAGCAAGGTGTGAGTACCAAATATCACGCGGTACCCAGCAAGTCAACTAACAAAACAAAGAAGTCTAATAGAATACACAAACTCTTTTCGTCCCAATCGATATCCATGACTCCCTCCTGTACAAGAGGTTATTTCGACCCAGCAACATATAATATTCAAATAAGATAGTATTTCACTATATCGCAGTTTCCAAAGCACAAGTTAAAGGCACAATCAATCATAATGACAACATCATGCTATGCAATGCTATGCAAGGGCAAAATGCAATACATTATGCACTTATGACATTCATATCATCGCCGATAGAAACCTCGGCGTCACATTATCATCATAAACATGCCGGCAAAGGCCTCGACATCACAATATCACATCATCGCCGGCAGAAACCTCGACGTCAAAAACATGCCGGCAAAAACCTCGGCATCACAGTATAAATTCACCGGCAGAAACCTCAGCGTCACAACTCGACCGGTAAAGACCTCGGTCCTAATATCATTATAACTTCGCCGGTAAAAACCTCAACATCTAGACCGGTAAAGACCTCGGTCCCAATATATATATTTTTTTTCTTACTCATATCAATGAAAATATGCATGTTATTCACAAACATATTCACTCATTAATTTCAACCACAAAAATATATCTATCAAAAATATAGAGTTCTCATCACTTTGTCACATTTATCAATTTCAATATCATAATAACACGCCAACTGGCATTCATATTATTAATCATCTCATTTCTTATAATATTAAAATATTTCACGCATCACAAGTAGGAAAAAGGATAATTTGAGAATTCTATGAAAATTTACAAAGTTTTGAAAGTTCACTTGCCTTAGTTAAATCACGGTCAATTTAACACTTTGGCCTTTTCTTTTTGAATGGAACCCGTAGCACGACAATCTAGTCACATAAATTATTACATCTCAACTTAACTTTGATCCATCAAGATAAATTCATAATAATAGTATTTTCATAATGAAGTACGAAAATAACTTATTCATAAAATATCTCATTATAAAAAGTTTTTAAAAATACGAGCAACTTACAATAAAATTGTCAAAGTTCTACACAATTAAACACCTCCCTTCCGCTAATAAAGTTCTCAACTAGTATTATGTATATATAAATATATATGTATTTATATACCCATATTCAGCAGATGCATGTAGCTGAAATGAGGATGCTGAGATGGATGTGTGGTCATACCAGGAGGGACAAGGTTAGGAATGAGATAATTCGGGAGAATCTAGAGCTGACCCCGGTGGGTGAGAAGATGAGGGAAGCGAGGCTACGATGGTTCGGTCATGTGCAGAGAAGGAGTGTCGATGCCCCTGTTAGGAGGGCGAGAGGATGGTTGTGGGAGCTTCTCGGAGGGGTAGAGGTAGACCGAAAAAGTACCGGGGGGAGGTGATCAGCCGTGACTTGGCGGAACTTGACCTCACCGAGGACATGACCTTAGATAGAAAGAAGTGGAGGTCGCGTATTAGAGTAGCAGGCTAACTTATTAGTTAGTCTCCTTTTCCTCTGCATATTCTTCTTATTACTTTCTCTTTTAGTACTATTCTTCTCCTTTTCTTTTCATGGTTTGTCGCAGATGTGTTTGTTTTACCACATGTACATACTACTACGTGCTATTCATTGTTGTTCCCTGCCCTTTCCTTTCCACCCCTTTGTTTCCCTTTCTTGGGCATATCTAGTTTCTCTCTACTTATGGGTTTTGTGATGAGGGTTCTCGGAAACCACCTCTCTATTTCTATGAAGTAGCGGCAAGGTCTGCGTACAATCTTCCCTCCCCAGACCCCACGTGTGGGATTTCACTGGGTATATTACTGTTGTTGTTATTGTTGTATATAAATATATATGTATGTACTTTTGCTTTGTGTACTTGTGCGTTTTGAGGTAGAATTCCTCTGCCTTTTATAGGCAAGGGAATGCTTTATGTTACTGCAAGTGCCGAGGGCACTATACTGCAAGTGCCAAAGGCACTAAAAATTGCCTGCCAATAGCTCCAAGTGGAGCAATGATAATCATAAAAAAAGAAAGTGCACGATCATTACATTATCCACCACTAAAAGTTCTATTCGTCCTCGAACATAAAGAAGGAGAAGGGAGAATAATCGACATTACTAAAATTCTAAGTTATGATTTTCCAAAGTCACTATTCATCTCTCCAAGTAACTCCTTAAGATCATTCCATCGAAATCTTCTATTAAGAACTGAACTTTCGAATCAAACCTTGATAGATTTACAAATTACTAGTGACTTTTCAAGCCACAGGCTAACCTATGAACCCGATTTAAATAACAATCCACTATTCCATAACTCAATAATTAGAACAAATCTTTTCTCATATAATCACGATAAAATTTTAAATCAATACCACCATAATCAAAAGCGAACCTAAACAATCATTCCATATTTCTAATGCACTAACCATCCCAGATCTTGTTAAGATCTCATTCTCATAATCAAATCTTCCCATGATTTTATAAAATGTGATTTAACATTGGATACTTATCATCAAAAAAATCAAATTTTTCTGACCCAAAGAAGGAAAAGATCAAGTAACAACTTAGCCAATAATATATTCAAACAAATAGAACCTCTAGCAACACTATTAAAAAATATTAGATCAATAGCAGTGATTATAAACAACCGTTAAGAGTGATAAAGCTAGATCCAATAGTCCTCATATACATAGCCAGAATATAATCTCAATGACAAGACGAATCTTAAGACTGCTGGACAACTATAAGTATTCATGGTAGCTCTTTTATAAGTTCACGTAAGCAAAATTATGTGTAGAACCATTTGTATATTTTAACTATCCCAAATAATACTAATATGTCATAATTGAAATAGTTAAGTCTGCTCGAGCATTCTATCTTACTAAGAGAAAATTGTAGGATTGACTCACCCGATCCACCATTAAGGATCCGTCTACAAAAGTGAAGGCACGAGTGAAAATAGACTAGTAGTACTACTCTAAAATATGCCTTTAATAAAATTGATAGTCATATAAGAATGCACATAATCAAAATTGAATGATACAAGATACTCCTTTCATGGTGCTTCTATCAAACATTTTTATTAATCCGAGCCCCCCTTCCCCCTCCCCCCCTTTTTTTGAATTCCCTTTTCAGCTGTTCATAATCAACTTGTCTTGTCCCAATAAAATTGCACACATAATTAATTTATCAAACTCCATATACTCCTCATGGTACTGCGTCAAAGGCATGTTCTTAATACTAATGGAACATCATAACCATGCTGGTTATTTACTATTCTTTCAAATTGTTACTAATATCAAAGTTTTCTTAACAACATATTATCACCTTAAAATATTTTCAACTATGACTCCCTCTCCTTTCATTTAAGCATTTCTTATATATCACACTCAAGGCTGATTGCATTTATTTTGAATTTGATAATACTTTTCTCATCGAGGTAAAGTTATTTAATTATACCTAAAATCAGTTTCATGCAATCCTTTGCATACTAAATTTCAACTACCACTCAAATCATCATATACCTCATACCAAAACTTAGAGAGATTCAATCACCTTAATAATTCTGCATACCATAAGCACATAATTTCTAGTCATGATCAAGTGTCTACGTAACTTATCACAATAATCTATGTAGTCCCAATAACAAAGTTTTTTTAAACGCCTCAAAATCCTCAATAATCATGTAGAGTTATAAGTCTATATCACAGCGCCCCCCCATAAGTCCTCTATTATATTTGAACAATCTAGACCAATATAAAAATGTAACATATTTCAAACACTATCGTTTATCGCTCAAACCAAAACATAGTCTTCATAAGAGTTACAAATAAAATTCTTATAAACCTATGTTGAGCAAGTACACATTGCAAGGTCATATATGAGCTTAAAGACAAAAGCTAGTAAAATCTTTAATTTCGAACCGAGGGTTTATGCATGAGGTCTTATTCCTTTACCTTTCTTAGATTCTTCCTATGACACAATTTCAGATACCTTGAACTCTTCAATATACTAGATTCTCGTTTCTTCACTAACACTCCAATATAGTAGACTATTGTTCTTTCAACTCATCAACTTTATTCTCTGTCCGACAACGCTAGACACTTTATATTATGCTCTAAGTCAAAATTTTAAGTGCAATACTTTTTTAGGTCCTTCAACAATAAAACAAAAATAACTAATTTTTTTGACACAACCCACATGCAAATTCTTCCAAATGTTGGATATGCATTACTATCTATTATTTCTTATCTTATCGATTCATATCTTGACAAATACTATAAAAAATGTATACTAACAATGACAAACTTGAAATGTATACTAACAATGACAAACTTGAATTCTTATTTTAACTTGTACTCCAATTCCTTGATCTATTGGTATTAACTCATAACTTGAGATCTTTATGAATTCATCTATCTTAATTTATGGATTACCTCTTTATCAATCTTGTCATATCCTTTAAAAAAAATTTCAATGTACTAGTTACCATATTCGAAAATCACAAAAGTGCTTATCATCATATTGAAGTGAATATTGGACGATTTATTTTTCTCAAATATTAGCTAACAATTTCTTAACCTAGATTAATATACGTAACACTGTCACTATGACACAAAAGAAACCACGTGTCGCTAAATTCGATTCTTCACTCTCTTGGAAGAAACATCTTTTTATACAACTATGTTACTCATAAAATAGTATTAATTTATAATTTGAAAGATTCACAAGTCATTATTACCATACCGAGTTCTCTTAACCGAAAATCCTTACATCTTGATCATAATTCATCACGAACTTTTATTATCATCACGCTTAATAGTCATTGCCATAATCTTGAAGCCAACCTTATTATCCACATGATACCTTAAACCCAGTTATACCATCAGAATTCAAGAGACTAACCATTTTTTTTATTTTTTTTATATACACACTCTCTTGATAAAATCCTCCATTGCCTTCCCCTAAATTTACTCATTTGGAATTTCTCTACCCATATGCTTATTACTTCGATATTAGGCCATTCCCTTGAATTTTATTATGGATCAATAGTCCTCATTTAGATTACCCCGAATGCATCTCACAACCTAAATGCATCAACTGTACCAAAGATCCACCACTAAAATCTTTCTTAAAAATAATGCTTAACCCAAGCATCCAAGGTAACAAACTAGTTAATTTTTTTTAATTCCATAAATTCAGTGACTAGCAAAAATAACATACTTCCATATCGCCAACAGAGTAAGCATCAGTATCATTGTGATAGTCGGATCATATCCTTCCTTAATATCCACTCGATCTATAAAATCATGATAGAGATTCTGACTTTAATTGACACAAAATCATTCTTATTATTGTCTAAGCATTTCATACATATTACGACGACTTAGCAATAGAAATTTAGAGATGTGCCATATTTATTATCTAGCTATTTCCTTAATATTCCACTTTTAATTATAAAACCATTTTTGTTATCGTATATACCACATCAATACTATTCATGTATCTCTAAAAGGATAAAACATTCTTGGAATCCCAATTCATTATTTGACCTCATCACTCGAATATTCTCAAAGTACATCATCGAGTCATCACCTTACTTAATATTTTCTAATCGTTGAACACTTTAATTCG
Source organism: Solanum clarkiae (assembly GCA_011800125.2). Lineage (NCBI taxonomy): Eukaryota > Viridiplantae > Streptophyta > Magnoliopsida > Solanales > Solanaceae > Solanum > Solanum clarkiae. The sequence continues at coordinate 8,418 of JAABOM020056025.1, read as the reverse complement.
TATAAGCATATCACTTACACTTTAGTACAAAATCTAATATTTAAACCGTATTCAACTCACTAACTACTTATGTAAAACCCAAACACGAATCATCTCTATAAGCTAGAGAAAATAGAATAAAGTGGTAAGAATTACACTGAACCACAGACGCACGATGAGAGAGAATGAATAAAAAGAAGTTTCCTAACAGTCTTTCATAGCCTTTTAAAGATAAGTACAGACGTATCCATACAGATCCTTAAGACTCTATTTAGACTCGGCTTGTACACACGTGAGACCTATGAACCTAGAGCTCTGATACCAACTTGTCTACGACCCGAAAATTAGGCGTGATGGCACTTGCTCAACCCCACCAGAACAAGTTAGCCTTATCTCAAAAGGGATAATAAATATAACGCACGGAAGCATTTTAACTAAAATAAATAACTAAAACTGAGAATTTTCAAAAACTTAAATCCCACCCAAGGATTGGTTGTCATGTGTACAAGACACTAAAAATACAGAAAATCAAAGAAATACAAGTCCAAACTGTCCTTCTTCTCAAATAGAACAAGTACAGAAGAAATAGGAACAAGAGAGTCAGCTAGATGACAACAACTACCTCTCTATGTCTCCCGAGAATCCTCGATGCTTTAAGAGATGTCTATTCACAGCCCGGGTTCACCACCTACACGAGTGTAAAAGCAAGGTCTGAATACCAAATACCACGCGGTACCCAGCAAGTCAATTAACAAAACAAAGAAGTCTAATAGAATACACAAACTCCTTTCGTCCCAATCGATATCCATGACTCCCTCCTGCACAAAAGATTATTCCGACCCAACAACATATAATATTCAAATAAGATAGTATTTCACTATATCGCAGTTTTCAAAGCACAAGTTAAAGGCACAATCAATCATAATGACAAGACCATGCTATGTAAGGGTGAAATGCAATGCATTATGCAATTATGACATCACATCATCGCCGGCAGAAACCTCGGCATCACATTATCATCATAAACATGCCGGCAAAGACCTCGGCGTCACAATATCACATCATCGCCGGCAGAAACCTCGGCGTCAAAACATGCCGATAAAAATTTCGGCATCACAGTATAAATTCGCCGGCAGACACCTCGGCGTCACAACTCGATCGGTAAAGACCTTGGTCCCAATATCATTATAACTTCATCGGCAAATACCTCGGAATCTCGACCAGTAAAGACCTCGGTTCCAATATATATTTTTTTTCTTACTCATATCAATGCAAATATGCATGTCATGAAATGAATAAATATGATATGCATTTCACAAACATATTCACTCATTAATTTCAACCACAACAATATATCTATCAAAAATATAGAATTCTTATCACTTTGCCATATTTATCAATTCCAATATCATAATAACACGCCAACTGGTATTCATATTATTAATCATCTCATTTCCTATAATATTAAAATATTTCACGTATCAAACGTAGGAAAAAGGATAATTTGAGAATTCTATGAGAATTACAAAGTTTTGAAAGTTCACTTGCCTTAGTCAAATCACGGTCAATTTAGCACTTTGACCTTTCCTTTTTGAATGGAATCCGTAGCATGACAATCTAGTCACATAAATTATTACACCTCAACTTAACTTTGATCCATCAAGATAAATTCATAATAATAGTATTTTCATAATGAAGTATGCAAATAACTTATTCATAAAATATCTTATTATAAAAGCTTTTTGAAAATAAGTGCAACTTACAATAAAATTGTCGAAGTTCTACACAATTAAACACATTCCTTCCGCTAATAAAGTTCTCAACTAATATTATGTAGTATATAAATATATATGTATATATTTTTGCTTTTTGTGCTTGTGCGTTTTGAGGCAGAAAGACAAGGGAATGCCTTATGTTACTGCAAGTGCCAAAGGCACTAAAAATTTCCTGCCAATAGCTCCAAGTGGAGCAATGATAATCATAAAAATAAAAGTGCACGGTCATTACAATGTTGGATGAGATGTATTTCTGGTGAGTCTAAAAGGACAAATCCGTGATGGACTAGTCGCAAGAGCAAACAATACTTTATAGTTTTAGGCCAGGTCGTTACAGATGGTATCAAAGCCACACCTATGTCAGTCTGGTTGATGTGAGGTTAGAGTTCAACTGAGTTTAGGCAGATTTTGATGAGGCAGGACAAACCTCGGTGCTGAGTCTAGGCGAATTCCATATGGTGGAGCAAATCTCAGCAAGGACGCTGAGTCCATAGAGGGGATGTATGTAACAACCCATCTTGAGACGAGATATCCCACATCGGTAAAACACAGGAGAGATACTGGGTGTATAAGTAAAGAACTGACCTATATACTGTAAGACATCTTTTGAGGTAAGCCCAAAGGGGTAAATTTGTGATGGGCTGGGCCTAAGAGCGGGCAATACTTCACAATATTGAGCCAGGTCGTTATAAAGTATCTAGTAGATAACAAACATAAATTTTATGTCAGTTATCAATTATGAGTAGTTTGATAAGCACAAAAAACTCTTTCTTAAAGTATCAAGTACCTAAAGTTCATATTCCAACGATGAGTATCATTCTAAAAATTAAAAAAAATCTTTAATCAAATATCAACTACCCAGATCAAGCACCTAATTTTAAATATCAAGTATATATTAGGTAAAAAAATCCATAAAATTTACGTTAGGTATCAATTTTGTTATTCTGTTGGCAATTAATGGAACAAAGGAGTTTTGACAGAACTCTTGTTGCAGGTATCTAGTTTAAATTTTTTCTAAACTAGTGAATCAACAAGGCGTCCAGGTGTCTTTAGCAGTCGTGATCCTGCAAACCATTTTTGACGATATTCTTACTCGATCCCTCTCACATCTGGGAAAACAGGCCTGCATTCTTATCCTTGCAAATAGAGGATTTCAATTGATACCATATGCAAGCCTTGTTGATCCTTCAACAGATGCAACATAAGTTTGCAAGGAGATATGTTGCAAACAGAGAACTTCAATTGATACCAGATCGAAAAACAAATGCAAGCCTTGGTGATCACATCCGAAAAATATCTCCGTAAAATTTTTAGTATTTCTCAGAGAAGTTCACTAATCGTATCATTAATTTTAAACATAAAACTTATGTCAGCTATCAATTGTGTTCTTGCAAGTAATTTTTAGAGGTTTTTGAATGATTCTTAGCGTCATGATTGATTTATTTCCTCTTTTTCCTGACCCGCATCAAATGAATTTTGAAGTGTCAAAACGCCTAATAAATATGAGATTTTTAGTAATTCAGGAAATAGTTGGTATAAAAAGAAATTAACGTTTTAAAGTATGAGATTTGTAAAAGTTATTAGAGTATTTCACTATTGTCCTTTTTAAAATTATAAATATGTGTATAATTTATCTCTTAAAAAAAACTAAAAGTTCAATAAATGAAGGGGTAAATATGAAAAAAGCTTCAAATATTCAAAAAGCTTTGAACAATTTAAATATTTTAAACATTGAAAAAATCTAAAAATTACAATTAATTTAGAACAGAGAGTATATCTATGAAATCATCATGTGAATAATAATACGTGTACTAAGTGGAAAAATATATAAAATCTGGCCACATGGGTACACTTATATGGTTTAATAATTATTTTTTTGTACATTTTATATAATATTTTTTGATTTGACATGGCTTTTAAGATTAAAAAAATAAATTTTTTTTTGAAATTTGTGGTCTAAAATAATTTTTAAATTTTTGTGTGATTAAATTATTTTTTATATAATAAAGTAGTTCTTTTTTTACAGACTGAAAAGGGAAGGATAAATATGGAAGGTTGATTTTAGTTATAACTCTCCATTGCCTATTGTGACAGAGAGTGAAATTAAAAATAGTGTACAAAATTGAAGGAAATCAATAAAGAAAAAGAGAGAGAAAAGACATATTTTTATTAAGAACAAATAAAACTTCACTCAATTCAAAACAAAACTTTATGGTTCACACAGATATGTATTTTTGACTGAATTACTATAGTAATAAATTTATATGAAATTTATATAACACTAAGATCCTGAATCATTCATAAATTTATATTTATATAACTCTATGATCCTCAATCATTCATAAAATTTCGTGTTAAATTGCTTATATTTTATGATCTATGAATTCCTATAAAAATGTGTAGAGACCGTGCATACCCACACTCCAACCTCGTATCAGTATGATTACTGTCCGCTTTGGGCCAAGCCCTTACACATTTATTTTTGGACACCTTCGAAAGGTCTCATACTAGGTTGGGTTACACCTATTTATTTAGCTTCATTTTTCTCTCTTCGCACTCCCAACAAACCTCCCCTCAAATCAAGGACCACACAAGTTTGTGACCTCCTCTCTAGCGATTATCTATTTCTAATCTGCCACCATCTTGCACCACCGCAAGAATTCGTGGGACCCCGTCGTCCGATCACTTTTTTCTTGTCGGGAAAGCTTTTGACACAAGGTATTACCGCAGACCTCCATTGCGCTCGCCCGAAGAACATCCTCCGATCCTGTTGGCACACCGATGACTTTGCACGCGTCGCTCCATCACTCCTACCCTCCGAATCTGAGCTGTGATACCACTTGTAGGGACCACACATACCGTCAATCTAACTCCACATTTGTATGATATTGTTTGCTTTTGGCAAAACACTCACGAATTTGTTTGATTAATGGGGTCCACACTCATTTCCTATCAAATAAAAATGAAAGGGAGAAATTGATTACAGAATGCAATTTGCAAATTGTAAAATGCAAAAAGTGTCTGCCAACCATCTTTTTTTCTGATTGGTCAAGAGAAGAGGTGGAGAATATTTCCTCTGTTATAAATAGAGAGCTTCGACTCTCTCATTAAACACACCAATAAATACGGAGAGTAAAGAAAAATACATTGAGTATTTTTTCTGTGAGGTATACCATACACTATATTAGAAAATAGTCTGTTGAAGAAAAATATAGTGTGAGCGATACTTTTAGTAAGGTGAAAATCAAAAGAGGGTATTTCTTTTGTATACGTAGAAGTTTTTATTTTTGAGTATTATACTCGTGCCTACATGATGTAAAATTCCTTACTATAGTGATATCAATTTGTCACAACCCAAAATGGGACCACGATTGCTGAACTAATAAATTTTCAAATCCAAAGATAAAATACATTTAAAACAGAAAAACTTAATAGATAAATCCATATTCCAGAACGTGTGTTATGAGTGTAAAGAGCATCTAAATACATATGTACTAATGAAATAAACATCTCAGTCTTTGAATAGAGATAAAAACTTAATAACTAAGATAGAATCCAATGGCAACTCGAACCTCTAAGTCTCACCACTAGATATGGTATGAACCAACTGAACGAGCAAATTAACTACCACATGAGTACTCCTGACGAGAATTTGTGGGGGAGAAAGAAGTAGGGGTGAGTGCACATAATATGTTCCCAGCAGGTTTAATCGACTGGGAACTCAAAATTGAATAAACTATAGAATAATTTAGGAACACTTCCACCTGCAACAGAAAAATCAGTCCGGCATCAGTGTCACCAATTTATATAGAACAACACGAATAAAGTAAACATATTATTTCAATTAAGCCAATCCAAATTACCACAAGTAATATAATGATATGGTATGTAATCAATGCAAGGTGGAATCAAGACTGTTGCACAACCTGTCATATATAATCTTAATATATCAACTACCTTGCTACTTAACTCATGGTCAAGGACTTCTGATAATAATCTCCCTGTATCAACTACCTTGCCACCTAAGTGAGCGTGGTCAAGGACTAATGATACGAATCAGTGTATCAACTACCTTGACACCTAAGTGAGTGTGATCAAGGACTCATGATACAAATCACCATTCACAACTTCTCAAAATATCATGACATGTAGTATGAGGATGCATGCAATCAAGACATGATTATAGAAGCAATATGTCTCTCAATAAGTACAATAATTATCAAAGTTCTCCAAGTTAGCAATCATATATTCATCCTCTACATATTGGTATATTGCTCTGTTTAAAATTCTCCATCACATTTTAAAATTATCATTACCCAATTTAGTCACAATTCTCAATTTTATGTCCAAGTTATGCTAAAAGTACATATTTTCAGTCATCATTTGTCTCATAATTAATACTTCTATTCATCCTTTCCGATCATAATTTTCGTGAGTTAAACTAAAAAGTGCAATTAACTTATAGAATTAAGTTGACACGAAAATAAAGAAATTTGGAGCTAGAATAAATTAAAAATAAATGATTATAGAAGGAAATTCTAGCAAACAACTTAATGTATTAAAATTAATATTATATTCATAATTATTATTTTATATTACTTTATTTGAAAAGTCAACAAGGAAAAGGCTAGCATTGCCTTGTATGAAATTATATATACTTTATTTGAACTTACGTTATTGTAGTACTAGACACGTGTACTGCATTTTATAATAAACACGTTTTACAATTTCATTCCATAGATTATAACATAAGGATATTCAATAATTCAATCCCAATCTCAAAGAAGAATAGGCAAACCTACCTTAGTGCTGGAACCTCACTTCGAATAATTTACCGAATGGACAAATCTTGAATTCTACTACTAAATTGATAATTCTATGGACACAAGATTTTCTCTTCCAATTTTCTTTCTTGCTAAACACCTATGCTAAACCATGGACTTTATACAAATTAATATTTTTTTCTCTTGTTCGCAGTTCATCCCTCTATCTGGAAAATGAGCCTCTTATATAGAGACTCTAATGTCACTTGCTCAATTACTTGGGTATTAAAAAAATATTGAATGGTTCAATTATTTCTTAGTGCAAGATAGTGATAGTGATATTTAAATGGACAAGTGGAACATAGAATAGAGATAATAATATTTAAGTGGACAAATGGAGCAAAAAGGCTCTTTCCATTTGTCGGCCAAATTGAAAAGCATTTATAAAGTTGTTATAATGATAATATAAATAAATACATCCACAATAATGGTAGATAAAATATATTTATTTTTCTTAATGGAAGATAAAACATAGAGCATTACTTTTATTATTATCACTAATATTATTATAATATTTTTTTGATTATTACATTATCCACCACTGAAATCATGTTCTCCCTCGAACATATGGATGAAAGAACATACCTGATGTTCCGAAAAGATGAGGATATTTGGTACACATGTCGAACTCTGTCTCCCAAGTTGCCTCCTCATCAGGATGGTGTCGTCATTGAACCTTAACTGAAACGATTTCCTTAGTCTTAAGTCTAGAACCTGTCTATCTACAATGGTTATTGCCTCCTCATCATACGTTAAATCTGGGCCTAACTCTACGTCATCATAAGAAATAACATGGGATTTGTCTGGTATGTATTTTCGAAGCATGGAGACATAGATACTGGATGGACAGTTGACAATCTAGGTGGTAAGGCTAACTCATAAGCCACTTCACCTACTTTTCTCAAAATCTCAAATGGGCCAATAAACCTCGGGCTAATCTTACCTTCTTTCTGAATCCCAACACACCTTTCATGGGTGAAACTTTCAACTATACGTGATCGCCTGCCATAAACTCCAAGGGACGAACTCTCTTATCAGGATAACTGTTCTGCCGACTCTGGACTGTCAGCAATCGACTCTGGATCAGGCGTACCTGCCCCATAGCATCTCTGAGCAAATCAATGCCTAATGCATCAACGACAACTGAGTCGAACCACTCGACAGGTGATCGACAACTACGCCCGTACAATGACTCAAGTGCCATCTGAATGCTAGAGTGATAACTGTTATTATATGCAAACTCTGCTAAGGGCAAGTGTTTGATCCCACCGTGCACAAAAAGCAATCACACAGGCCCTAAGCTTGTCTTCCAACACCTGAATAGTCCGCTCGGACTGGCAATTGATATAGTGATGAAATACTGAGTTCATGTTTAATCGTGTACCAAAACCATGTTGCAATGCCTTTCAAAAGTGAGAGGTGAATACCGAACCTCAATCTGACACAATAGAGATAGGCATCTAGTGTAATCTAACAATCTCATGTATGTAGATTTTAGCTAACTTTTCCATACTGTGGTTAGCTTTCACCAGGATGAAGTGAGTTGATTTGGTCAACCTGTCTATAATCACCCAAACTGAGTCAAACTTACCCAATGTCACGAGTAATCCAATTAGAAAATTCATAGTAATACGGTCCCATTTCCACTCGGGAATAGGCATCCTCTGCATTGGACCTCCTAGTTTTTGATACTCAGCCTTAACCTGCTGGCAATTCAGACACACAGCCACAACTCTACAATGTCCCTTTTTATCTCACACCACTAATAATGTTGCTTTAGGTCATGAAACATTTTTGCCACACCTGGATGAATGGAATACTTAGCACAATGAGCTTCTTCC